>OX235271.1:58866654-59084198 GCA_944472155.2 Trichobilharzia szidati | reverse complement strand
ATAGTCACAGGCCAGTCTTTTTCTTTTGATATTTACGTGGCTCAGTGAAGCCACTGGTATCGTGGATGAATAGACAAATTCAGCGTCAGTACTATTATACCCATGCATAAATCCACTAGGTCGTATCAAAGGGGTGACGACTTCATTTCATCTGGTGACATAAATCATAAAAGACTATCTCCGATGTACTGGTTTGACCCGTGTACTTGACCTCGCAGTTATTGCAAGGTATTTTTTTATTCCTTCACGTTCCCCAGTGGAACATAGGGCTTCAAGCTAGAGTCTTGAAGTTTCTGTAGCAGTGTTTACTTTTACAGGATAGGGTTGCTAGCCTCATGCCCAACCTTTACTCTTCACCAGCTTTTATTTTTGGCTTAGTGAGGTAAAGGAGTGCTTCGGCCAGGGATCGAACCCCGGTCCATATGCATGGTCGGCGAGCGTCCTAACCACTATATGCCACCGACGCACGCAAGGTATTTAGTAAATTATATTAATTTGTCTAATTGAGTCAATGGGCTCATTTAACCTACAAAGCTTGTTTCTGAGTGAGTTTGTAAATTTAAATGCCACTCTAATTCCGGTTCGATTTCTAATCCCAAGTAGAGTTTCAGATGTTCCTTCCTAATCTGGTAAAAGTGTAGATAACCTAAATTCTGTCTTATTCATATTATCATTACTAGTTTCACTATTATTTTTCTTTATCTTGTCAGCGTTTATAATCTTCTTGATGAATTTTATGGGAAAGTTATTTGACATTAGTGCTTCTACTATCTGTTTCATTTCATCATTTAGGTTTACTAGTGTACTACTTAGTGTTATTGCGCCACTTACTAGACCATTTACTAAGCCTGCCACCACAGACAACAAATGAGATGATTTAAAACCTAAATGCCATTTAGAATTCGTCGGCTATTTATAAACGCTTGTGCATAGTTTGCCTTCTTCTGTTCATTTTATTTGACAACCTAACATTACCAATTCTTTAATAATTTCCAAATTCCCATTTACGCATTTGGAAAAAACAAACAACAGATTGTGTGAAGAATTATATATTTCTTCTCAATTAGTTCATCATCCTCGGCTCTACACTAATATTTGGCTTTTTATATCAAAATCTTACCATATTAGTTTGTTTATTAGATGTATCACACAGTGAAACAGCATTATTACCTGGATGACGTTGTGAACAAAATTTATTGTTCATAATCATATCAACGTCACCCAGTAAATAATGCTGTTTCACTGTGTGATAATAAATCTAATAAACAAACTAATATGGAATTACTTACTACCGCAATGCCCAAGTTTTACACATATACAAAATTTTACCAATCAAATGGTTATTTCAGTTAATCCGTTTTAGGTATGAGAGGGTGAAATTAGGAAGTTAAAGGTCACAAAACATTCACTTAATAAGTGTTAGTAACAAGATATCTAAGTTTTGAAGGAGGCGTGAAAATTAATTGCAGAATTCAAGATACGCTGATGCTTAGGTGTTTTTTTTCTTTTTTTTTCCTTCACTTTCCCTAGTGGAACATAGGGCTTCAAGCTAGTGGTTTGAGGTTTCTGTAGCAGTGTTTTTATTTTACAGGATGAGGTCGCTAGCCATCTCATGCCCAACCTTTCCTCTTCACCAGCTTTATTTCTGGCTTAGCGAGGTAAAGGAGTGCGTCGGCAGGGAATCGAACCCCGGAACATGTGCATGGTCGGCGAGCGTCCTAACCGCTATGCCGCCGATGCTTAGGTGTTAGCAACAAGTTATTACATAATCGAGAAATTTGTAATTCTGAGTTTTCATTTTCTGACTCGAATGTGGATTTTAATGCCTCTACCATTAAGTTTATATGGTGTGAAAAAAAACAACAACTAGAGATATGTTTTGTTTTTAACACTGTGAAATTATCATCCATTTTTTCCATCATAATATCTTTTGGAGTAGGATTAAATGTACCAAGGGTCATAGTTTCTCAACCATCCATAAAGGTATCTGCTACACTTGGTGAGACTGATGATCTTATTGTTACACCTTCTGTTTGTGAGACTTTATCAATCAAGTAAATTTACTCTATAATAGAGAAGATTTGTAGCTCAGGTGGATCCAACATCTGGACAACATCTTCAGCGCAATATTTAGCATAAAGTCGAATCAAAACACCAACAAGAAACCATGATCAAAAACCACAAGAAAATTCATCCTACCGTACATGAGAAATATCTCTGAAATAACAGCTAGAATACTGAAACCGTTTGATATAGATATAGCACACAAGCCAGTCAAATCGCTTAATTCGATATTATGCAAACCAAAAGATCCAACAGAAAAAAGGGATGAAATTAATACCATTTACAAAATAAATTGTATGAACTGCAACAGTCATTACATCGGCCAAAGCGGGGGTCCCCTTCGAATCAGAATCGAAGAACACAAATCAGCTGTGAAAAGACATGATATGTATTCTTTAGTATCAATGCATATAGACAATTATGGACATCAATTTGATTGGGATAATGTCAAAATCTTAGACAGAGGAAACATCAAAAGTTTCCCTGGGAATTTCTAGAAGCCTGGTACTCAAGTGAATATGCAATTAACAAGCATGTTAATATAGACGAAATATACCAACTAATAAAAAGTAATTCATGTGAACAGAGAGTTTAAAATCCAAGTCGATAGAAAATGATCAATACATATGTAAAGATGGTTACCGGGGAACGAAATTCTATCACTCATGGAAAATTTAAATCAGTTCACTTTATGCTAAATATTGCGTTGAAGGGTGATGTTGTCCAGAAGGACGACGAAAGCTTTGCAACTAAACCAACCAACTCAGAGAACACTATTAATTGCACATTTACTCTGTGGTGGAATTAAATCAAATTGTTTACAGAATAAACAAGATCTGACTCATTTGTTATACCTGGGTCAACAGAGTTAAGTACTCTATAGAAAGTTATTTCTTACTTTGAGTAATTTATGTCTGAAACATATCCAAGCAAAGCAAAACTTTTAACATTTGTAGAACAGAATGAACTCTTTCTGATGTAGTTGTGTTCTCTGAGCTGAATAGTTAATTTGCGAAGCTTTCATTGCCTTAATAAGCAACATCTTCAGTGCATACTTCAGTTTGAAGTGAGCTTTTAGATTTCTCCACGAGAATGAACTCATTTCATAATGCCTTGCAAGAAAACTCAAAAAAACTGATTCTCAGTAATTCTATTCATAATTTCAATTTGATAAACGTTGGAAATCGTACTTTGAATATGTTAAGCAGAAGTGATAAATGTTATTCAAGAGGTTACAATTATTATTATTAATATTATTATTATCCATCCTCTGCATTCCCAGTGATACATAAGACTTCTGTGGTTTACCACCATTCCACTTGGTTCTCTGTTATCACTTTGGATCGACTTCTTGACGTACAGCAAGTTTTTATTTCATCTTCACATAAATTTTTCGAGATTATCCTCAGACCGATTCCCAACTCATTGCATCCTACTCGAATTCCACTTGCGGCCTTAGCTTATGATATCACTTGGTAGTCTCTTCAGTTCATATCAAATCCATCTCGTTGATTTCCTTCTACATGTTTGTTAGGGATTAGATTCATGACTAATTCATTTGTTGATAGATTTCCTTGTTACTTACTATTTATGGCCGGCCACCTGATCTTCAATATCAAGAGACGACAGGTGTTAATAGAAGCCTGCAGTACTCAAGTGGTTACAAAGTATAAATTACTGAACATTGAAAGGGTGGAAATAACTCCAAGGTATAAAATACATAAAAAACAAGGATTCTGGTATAGACATGCTCTGACAGACTAAAACATATACTGGTGTTGTTACTTATAACTATCCAAAGCTTACTATAAAAAAAATTAATGAGCCATTGGATCGGGTCCCAGTGGCCGATTGATCTACGAGCTCACCTTGTAAACTGAAGGTTTTAAGTTCAAATCCCAATGGTGGGTGAGTACCGTGAAGAGTCACAGAACTTGGACGAAACTACTGTCCAGTACTCCCTGGCTTTCCAGTGGTTCTCGAAATGATGTCAGCTTGTGATGAAACACTGAAAGATATCACAGCCTAACTGTTAAAAGTGAAACCTGATCTCTCCTGCTCTGAAAGTAGAAAATTGTTTTAGGCTTTATTGGTGGCACAGTGGTTAGAACGCTCATGGACCATGCACATGGCCAACACAAACATGATATCAATGGTCGGTCTGCTAAATTTGGGCTACAGATACCACATTCTGATAAGTTCATAGCTGTATCAAAAATACATTGTGGAATCAAGCTATAATAAACATACTTTAAAAATTACTTCATCAAGTAGCAACTGAAACAAAGTCACTCAGTCACCTCTTTGATTTAGTGTAAAAACAACATACAACCTGTGAAATCAGTGACTATAGGGAAATGTTTCATTTAGCTTTATTACCTACCTGTTATTATTAAGAATCTACATATGATAGATTCTACTGGCCTGAAAGAAAACGGATAACAGTCCTCCAGAAGCATATATTCCTCATGAATGACAAGATCATGTAAAGAGTTATTCAAAACAGATCAATATTTCCTGTCTTCATCTGTATCGTTTCCATTCCCTCTTCATTTAGTGTTTTTTTAAAGTAATAAGCTATAAATTAATATACTTCTGTGGCAGATGCTATTGACAAGACTTTGGTAAACAGTAAATTGTGTTTGATTTCTTCGGCAAGACTAATAAACAGCTGAGGGATGGTAAACATGAATGGAAGACAAAAGAAGTACAATACGGAGAATATGTTCAAATGGCGAGTTCAATGTAAAGTATATGTATTTTTCCAATGATTTTCCTGATTGCAGTAGATTGGATAATGCGACAGACACCGGCGGGCAGCGAGGAAACAGGCGTAAAATGGACTCACACAAAAAACTTGGAGGATCTGGACTTCGCCGATGATTTATGTCTGATTTCCCACAAACTGGAAAATATGCAAGCAAAAAGCAACAAGTTGGCAGAAGAAACATCAAAGATAGGAAGGACTTCAGGTGAGCATAGAGAAAACAGAGGTAATAAAGATTCCTGGCCAACAACAACAGAAAATAATCAGCCAGCATAAATGGAAGGAACCTGAAAGAAACAACCTCCTTCACCTACCCACCTGGGAAACATCGTTTCAACTACAGGCGGAACTGACGAGGATATCAAAGCAAGGATTGGGAAAGCATGACAAGCTTTCATTACTCTCAAGTCTGTGTGGAGGTCAACAGCACTCAGCATCAAAAATAAGGTCCGGATTTTCGACTCCAATGTGAAGTCGGTGCTGCTATACGGATCAGAGACTTGCACTGCGCGTCATAAAGAGCACCTCAAACAAACTACAGACCTTCATTAACAGCTGTCTTCGCTCAATACTCAAGATCAGATGGCCGGCCAGAAAAGATCAGTAACAGAGATCTCTGGCAATGAGCGAACCAACCAGGAACCATTTTTGATTGCACACTAGTCAGTAACTAGTGTAATGCGTCTAGTCCTATCTTCGGTGCAGACTGAATTCTATCAGTCATGTTTGCAATGTGGCCACGATGCTAGGTGGCTCGCCATTACGGTGCACTGTGAATTGTTGGTATTAGATGGTTGGAGGCAATCGGCAGGAAGCCTTCGACCTAGGTTTCGTGCTAGTTGGCACTCATCAGTAAGGCGTATCTGCAACCTTGAAGGAACTTATGTCCCTTCTGAGATTCGAACCCGCGTCACCCAGTGCTGCAGTCAGAGACGTTACCACTGAGCTATTCAGGCTCGCGACTGACCTCCTGTAGGAATGTATTGGATATATCCTGCCGATTGGCTCCAACCATCTAATACCAACAACCAGGAACCAATTGTGACATCACTAGACAAGCCATTGCTCAAGTGGAACCCGAAAGGGAAGCAGCGAGTTGCTCGTCAGTGCAAGGGTGACTTGGAGGACGTCATGTGAAGAGGAGATGAAAGCATGTGGGCAGACTTGGAGCCAGGTGAAAACGTTGGCAGAGAACCGAACGAAACAGAGACGAGCGGCTGAAGCTCTATGTTCCTCTAGGAATTAAAGGAAGTAATAATAATATAATATGAACTTTTCCGCATCTGCATATCACTCTGGCAATAAACAGTTCCGCTATCAAATGCTATTCTGTTCTACTGTTCTACTTCTATGCAATGACTTTATACTTTCAATAATTCCATGTAACCCAAGGAAAAATAGTTTGTGTTTGAATTCGAGCTTATGTATTCAGTTGAAGGGGGATTTAAGCTAAGCAATACAAGCTACTCGAGAAATAAGTATAAGTCAGAGAGAGAGAGAGTGGGCTAACAGACTTATATCTGTTCTGTTCATCTATACAGAAAAGTTGGGTTGTTTGTTGTCTATTCAACTTTAAATATTTATTCAATCAGACATACTATTCACATTCTTACAATTGATGTAAATGATGACGAATACAGGTTTGGCAGAATTTCAAATAATTTAATTCACTTCGTCTAATTATCACATGGTGAAATCAAATACTTCAGTCTGAATAAAAAGAGTCATAATTTATGTGTTTAGATTATTTTGAAATTACCAATATTACTGTAAATACAAGTCCACACGTTTTTGCCGCTCTTATCAATAACTCTTTGTAAGATTTCAGCAAGTGAACGGATAGAGTGCAATCTCAATTCAATTTTCAATTACGTCAACATCTATCAGATTTCCGGCGTCTTTCAAACTGATTTTAATGTATAAACATACATTGAGTTATACAATAGGCTGTCGTTCTTCTTTCTGCTGATCGGTAATGACTTTTAATGAAAATGCCGACTGAATTTGACTGTAAAATTGAAACACCGAATCACTTACCTGAAGTCACATATAGTAAACGTTTGTTTTTGTTCTGTAATAGTACGATAGTGTCTTTAAAATATTTGAGATTGACACTATTAGCTGGATAGTTATTTATTCACATTGATGAGTCGCTATTAAGGTATGGCGTGTTTTTTTAAGAAATGTCTTGATGCTGTTTCAATTTTCGTTTGGAAAAACACACTGTGGATTTCAGTGAGTGTCATTAGCAAAAGAAAATAACACCGTCCTGAAAAGTATCACTTGAATGTAGCACTCAAGGGCATTTGATAAGTGAGTTTAATGGTGAATTGCACTTCGTTTAGTGTAATTTTTTCACCGGCTGAAGAAAATGATTTTTAAATGTGCATTATGACTATTCTGTTACTCGATTAATGGTAACATTAGGCCTAATCTAATAGTTAAAAAATATTCGAATACGATTATTATTATTCTTTCTGATTACAGCTTGATTCCACACCGTATTTTTGGTACAAGTATGAACTTTCCAGCATGTGATATCGGTAGCCCAAATTTTGCAGACCGAGCATAGATATCAGGTGTGCGCCGGCAGGGGATCGAACCCCGGACCATGTGCATGGTCTGCGAGAGTCCTAACTGCTGTGCTACCGATGCACAACTTCAGAATAATATATCTGAAAAGGCTAACTCTTCAGTGAACATTTTTTCTTTTACAAAGATGTTTTTCTATGAATTCTGCTGAAAAATTGACATTATATCATGTCATCCGTCTAACTTATATTTTATATGCCTCATTTGTTTGTATACATTTTGTGATATTCATATTGGCCAAGTTAAAGTACAGCTTCCTAGCAGTGTGAAATTACCAATGACCCTGAAAGCGTACAGTTTCTCTGATAATGGAACATATCATTATTTTAAGACCACTATGAGGGAACTGGGGTGAGAATTTCATCCCGATCTGTTTTTCAACTACTGCCTAGATAATGTGCTGATAGCTCACTAGGGTTACGTTTAAGGTTAGGGTTACGATTTGCGTTAATGTTAGGATCAAGGTTAGGACTAGGATTAGAGTTAAGGTAAGAGTTAGTTTTTGGACTAAGGTTAAGTTTAGAACTAAGGTTGGGATTACAGTTAGGGTTGGGGTTAGTGTTGGGTTCAGGGTGTTCTATTTCTACTATCTGCATTTTTTCCAGGAAATAGTTGTCGATCCCCACACTAGAACCCATAATAATTCAATGGAGGGCTTTTAGGGAGGACTGGAAAGCAGGACAAGAGCGATATATAGGTCACAAAAGAATTCATCTTCAGTCACCTTGATGAAAACATGCATAGTAATTAGTCTCACCTAAACACTGATACTCCTTACTATAACTGGGAGATATTTTCAAGTCACATTACGGAAGAATATCCTGTTTAGTGCGTTTCGTCATTATTCACTGTATTGCTCTTGTAAATAGAAGTCAACTTTATGTCACGGAATATACACATTGGATCATAGGAATTATTAAAAAGACGGTTGCAGCGAAGATAATTTTCTTTCCGATGAAGTCATCAACTAGGCTGTACATTCGGGTATTTATGATAAATGGGTGGGAAAGTTCCAGAATAATTTCCGGTTAAGGGTCAGATTAGTAAAATTACAATAACATAACAAAATTACAATACCATAATAAACAGGGGGATGGATAAAACTCAAGCAAGGTAGCATCATAATTACTGAGAAGATTGACATATTGTGCAACTGGGAGTTAGAATGAAGAAATAACAAAAATAGACAGGATGTTTGGATAAAAAAAATCTAGCGGGATCATAACTAATGTGACGAATAATTGTTTATGCAACCAGGGATTAAATGTGTAAAAATAAAAAGATGAAAAATTAGACAGGAAGTTCGGATATGAAAATATGGTAGTTTAAATAGGGGCTAAGAAAAACTTAAAAATAACATGAATAAACAGGAAGTTTGAATAAGAAAGACAATGGGATAGTCACTATTAAAAGAATTACCTGCATCTGATGGCCATGGCAGGGACAAGGTTTGGAAATATTTCTTTTGGATACATAGCGTGGGTTTGAGCTTTTGGATAGCTAGTGCCTCAGCTATGCCCAGATGTTTTAATTTTACTCCCCTTGATAGGTTTGATCGAATCTTGTATATTATTTTGAAGGATTTTTCCAGAATTGACTATATTTTCTGTCACTGAACTATATCCACTTTCTCGATCTCCTTTTACTAGCTAGGTTTGATAGTGTTCACGAGCGCGTTTTTCAAGTTGGCACAAGGTACGACAGATGTACTCAGCTCCGCAGAGGCAAGTAAACTGGTATATGCACGTTGAAGTGACCCAGTGCGACCGCTTGTCTTTCACGTTCTGGCTGAACAGTTTCTTGCAGAAAATGTCAGTTGTAGGCTCACAGTGAAGTATGTTTTCCTCAGAGATTTGCAGAGGCGTTTCCGAAGGATTTCTGCTTCAACGTCACCTTTGAATTCTAGATTAAGCAGAAGTATCTTCTTCGGGACGGATTGGAATTGTTTCAAAGTCTTCTTTGATTTGAGATTCTCGTCTATGAACCAAGGCGGAAAACCGTTTTCTATCAGGGTTCTTCGGAAATTACGCAGTTCTTTGTCAGTCACTTTCTCGCTACATATCTTCCGAATCCTCGATGAAAGAGCGTATATCAGGTTCCTCTTTCTGCTTAGGGGCACAAAGCTTTGAAAGTTGATGAATTGTTCATTCCACGTAGGCTTTTTGTATATGGACCTTTTCAGAGAGTTGTTGGCGTTTCTTGTCAGATGGATGTTGAGGAAGTCGAACATTCCGTCGGATTCAGCCTCAAGTGTAAAGTCGATGTTTGGGTGGGCATCAGTAAAGATTTGAAGTAGGTTTCTTAGATCACAATTGATGAAAGTGTCATCGATGTATCTCTTGTAGAGATGGAGGTCGTCGATAGTTGATGATAAGGGGTTGTTTTATGGCTAGCCATGAAGCAATCGGCCACGAGGGGTCCTAGGGGAAAACCATTGCTACTTCATCTACTTGCCTGTATATTTTTTTGTTGAAAATAAAGTATACGTTGAAGGTGCATCGTAGTAACAGTTCTTTCATGTAATGGATCGGCATATCGACATCGATGCTATTGGATTGAATGTAGTCACAAAGGAAACATACGGTTTCTGTCAATGGAACGTTAGTGAAGAGAGAGACGATATCCAAGGAGACCATTTTCTTTTTCGCCACACTGACATTCTTAATTGAATCAACAAAGTCGAAAGTGTCACAATGGTTTTGGCTTGACAGCTTCTCTTTCACCGGCCCGAGAATCTCCACCAGCCATTTAGCGATTGTGTGATATGGATAATCTATGATATCTAGTTTTGGGCGGAGTGGGACGTCTTGTTTGTGCACTTTACGTAGGCCATACATGCGTGGCGTTGTAGTACCAGATGAACGCAGTTGTTCGTATAGTTTTGAACTGATAATGGATTCATCTTTCATTTTCTTCAATAACTTTGTTAGCTAGAACTCCGTCTGTTCGGTAGGATCTTTCTGTGGACTGCTTTTGAAACTTTTATCATAAACTTTATGTAAAAACAATGGCTTTTCTAATTGGTAGCCTCGAGATCAGTTATGCGTTCTCATTCCCTGGATCGCTATAGTTTAACTTTGCCCTTAAATTATTCCGACATCACTGAATATAATTCAACCCCACCATTGAAATTTGTATTCTGTTGACTATAAATAAATTATTACTATACCACTCAGTTATTTGTTAACATTCCATGTTGTGAATGACTGCACAATTTATATACATTCAGTCAACAATGTTAACTAAGGGAGTGTTATTCCATTTTATACATGCACCCCAATACACTTTCTGATACAATTTTCATTTACGTCTGTGATGACAGCTGTCTGCAAGACAAAATTGTAGACAACAAATGACGTCAATGTTTACTTCCTGAATAGGGGTTATGAGAAAAAAAACAAAAACAAAGCCTAACGTTGAGGAACTCAACAACCAATCACAACAGAATTAGCGTGTGCAAATACGACTCACAGATATTGTAAGCAACGGTCACAAGCAGTACAGAATAACCTTCAGCAAGAAAATAACCAACCAGAAGACGTTGCTTCTCTGCTAACAATAACGCTAATACTAATGTATATAAAAATCTATAAATATCTCTTGATTAACTCAATAAACGATCTGTTGCCTGTTCCTTGTCTACTGTCGTTACATCATTACAGATAATCATTCGCAATCTATGAATTGTCAACATCTAACAGACCGATAATAGCAGTGTGTGATGAAGACAGTGTGTGATCGGGTTATGAAACAAAATTATTCCCAAACACACTGGTATTTTGTAAAGAAGTGCACCATTGAAATGATAGACTGCTGTTTTGATGGGTAGGAGACAAAGAAATTTAACTAAAGGGCCATACATTTCTAGCATTATTATAATATTATTGTTCCCTTGGGTTCCTAGTGGAACATAGAGCTTCAGCTACACGTCTCCACTTGCCTCTGTCTTCTGCTGTACTTTTCACCTGCATCCATATTAGTACAAACTGTTTCAACTCCTCTCGATACGACCTCCTCCATGTCACCCTTGCACCAACGAACCACTCGCCGCTTCCCTTTCGGGTTCCACTCGAGCTATGGCCTGACGCGCGATGTCACCTAGTGGCCTCCTCAGCGAGTGTCCAATCCATCTCCACTTTCTCCTGCATATTTCTTGGGCGATTGGTTCTTGGTTTGTTTGTTCCCATAGTTTCTAGTTGGTGATTCTTTCCGGCCATCTGATCTTCAGCATAGAGCGGAGACAGTTGTTCTAGCATACATATCTTAAAAGCGAAATTCCTCCATTGACTAGTCTTCATTTCACCATCCACTGTGAATATCATACTGAATTTATTATTATTATTACCATTATTATTTCATATCCACAGAAGTCAGTTACCATTCTACGAATAATGCTTGCAGTCTGACTGCTTTCCTCGCCAGTTCATCAAGTTAATATGTACTTGCAAACTACCGCCTTCTCGCAAAAATCTTCGAAGTATCTATCACTAAACTGCATATTGAATCAACAAAATCCCTAATTTTAAAATTGAGAACTCAAGCTTGATCCTTCGATGATGTCGTCAATAGTTTGAATATAGTAGTAAGCGCGATCACATTCATCAAGTTTATTCAAGATCTTCAATAGGCACAAATTTCCAGGAACTCTGTTCAAATCCTTGACAAAGGAGAAATTGTATGACGGCTTCCCATAAAATCCTGAGGAGTATTATATCTGTATTCTGTCAACCTGGAAGTTAAACGAAAATGAAGTGGAAGCGCTTTTCCTTGGATTTAACTTTCATATTCCGAGTAAAAATGTCAAAAAAATCAAAGTAGCAGCTCAATTCGAAGGCTGTTTCTATCAACTGAATGACCTTATTCCAGTTGTTGAGGACAACGAGAGCTGATTCACATTAAAACTGGTCGACATTCAAAATCAGTACCTCATTTCACAAAAGTCATTCCAAAATCCTTTCTGGAAAGCATCAAAGTGCACTGGAGGCTCTCAAAAGTAATGAGGAAATCATCATATTTTGACAACACCAAGGCTCACGGTAGGTGTTGATGGATAAAGAAGACTACATTGCAATGATGGAAACTGCCTTAAATGACTCATTGAGGTTTAAAGTGGAAAGATAAGACAGATACAGTTGAAAAGTGAGAGAGAGCTCCTAAGGAAGAAACTGATTGACGGAGATGCTTACAATGATTTAAAAGCTCAAGGGTCCCATTTGCCTTACATTTACTGCTTGCCAAAAACACACAAGGAACATGACCCCCTGAGACCTATACTTTCTATGATCCACTCACCTCAAGAAAAAGTTGCTTATTGGCTTGCAGAGAAGTTGGAACCCATTTGTTAATGGATAGCTGTGTGAATCATATAAGATGATTTCATTTCGCTGAAAGCCTGAAACGGTATGAACGTCTTAAGTACGTTCATGGTGTTATCTGATGTAACCTTCTTGTTCAGAAAGGTCCCAATCAATGAAACTGTCGAGATCATTTGTCAGTATTCTGATCTCCCTTTTCCAGTGCTGAAATTTAAATGGCTACTTTTAATGTGCACCATGGCTGTAAAATTCTAGTTTGACAATACTCTTTACCACCAAATAGATGGTGTAGACATTGGCAGTTCACTTAGCTCTGTCTTAGCAGACATTTTCATATTTGACCTTTAGAGAACAAAGCTGAAGCTTGCAATCAACGAAAAAACTTCTTATTGTCGATATTTCGATGACATATTTGTAGTGTACAACAATGAAAGGCATGCCTCCTAACGACTTAGACTATTCAGCTGCGCACATACAAATATTGACTTCACTATGGAACATGATTATAATGGAAACTTTCATTATCTTGACATCGACGTCTAACACCTGGAAGATAATAGTCTCCAGAGACCAATCTGCTGAAAGCCTAAATGGAATCACCAATACTTATATTTCAATGGTTTTTGTCCAAATAGCTATAAATGAGCACTTGTTGACAATATTACAGGAATAGTTAACAGAAGACTGAAGACGTCACTAGCCAGCACCTATTTTGCTGCCAAGCTTGCTCCGATTTATCAGACAACATGCGCTTTTTGGTGTAATCACAAGTCAAAAGATAACCTTCTCATGTTAACTCTAACTGTCTATACAGAGTTAGATATGTCTTCTTTAGCAGTTATAATAGGAGAACAAAAATAAGGCACATTTCCGATCTTGTGAATATGCACCAAAAAACTTACATCTCAAGGGAAAAAGTGCTCACAACAGTGATTTTACCAGACAGCTCATCAATACGGATCATGAAGTCGACATTGCGAAACCCTTCAAAATTATCGAGTGACAAAATAGTTCATTTCAAGTTTGCCGAAGCAATAGCTATCAAACGCCTGAAACTCAGTTTATGTGTTCAGACTGAAGCCGTTATCAGTCTTTCCTTACCCTGGTAGCCGGATGTCTTTATTCTGGCTTCATTTGTTTACCTATCCTTTGGCTTTAACTTCCCCCCTCTGATTTAGGGCAACTACACTTGTGACATTTTCTATGGTTTGAGATGAACTCACCACATTTTTACTCAGTTTCTTAATGACCCATTATCTTGTTCACTTCTTGTCTTTATTACACAACTCTTTTGCCACTGTATCCAAGCCTCTAATCGTTTTTCAAAACTGAACTCTCTGCGTTTAAACTACACAGGTGTAATTTCCATAGCACTGTTTTTTAAATTTGTAGCTTGCTGTCAAGTGACATCATTTAATAGTAATAAGCATGCTAAAATTGTTCTTTAGGCTATATACAAATTATGAGAAGCCAGAGGAATAAATGTTGGTACCATCTTATTCTGCATAAACTGCAGTTCTTGCTGAGTGGAATATAGAACTTCTACAGCACTTCTCCATTTCACTCTGTTTTCTACAGTCCTTTGAAGCTGGCTCCACGACTGCCCATAAGCTTCCATTTTCCACTCACAAGATATGCTTCATGTCACCCTCGTTCTCAAGCCTTACTCATAGCTTCCCATTTAAGCTCCACTTCAGCGATGATCTGAGGCATGATGTCACTCAACGGTCTCCTTACTGCATGTCAAATTCATCCTCATTACCTTCGGAACATTTGTCGAGTAATAGAATCTTTGTCGGTTCATTGTCACAATTTCTTTCCGCTTGCTAATCTCTTTAAGCTATCCGACCTTCAGTATAGAGCAAAGACGACTGCTAATGAAAATCTACAGCTTGTTGGAAATGTCTTGCATGTAACAAGTTTCTGAACCAAACAGAATCACTGACTTGATATTGGTGTTGAGGAAAATCTGAATTTTGTTTCTCATGCTGGGTAGAGAAGATTTTCTCACTGATTTCAGAATAACGAATTTCAGTCTTGTTTTATTCTAATTCTGCCTTCCACAGATTCATCCATGCCGCCATCTGTAGTTGAAAAGATTCTTCTCAGGTAGATAAGTGAATGAAGTGATTGCCCCCATATTTCTCTTACTGATAGTGATTGAGGCTTGTCATTGTTGTTTAGATATCTTCATTACCTTTGTCTTCCCTATGTCCAAATGAATTCCTGCCTTCGCTGCTTATGCTGCCAGATTGTTGGTTTTGACCCGTAGGTCATCGAGTTTGTATAACATTGGGCATAAATCGTCTAAATCTTCTAGATTGTTTTTTTCCGTTGAGCGTATGCTAGTCTTCTTGCACCCTACAGTCTTTCATATGATCCAGTCCACCACAATTAGGAAATCATAGGGAATAGTAATCTTTAATTCTTTGTTTTATGCATATAAATTTGAATGAAAAAGAAACCAGAAGTATTAGTGAAACGTATCTGAATAAAAATAAAAACAGGTCACTTTGCTAAGCCTCTGAATGACAGGAATGTGTAGATGACAGACTAACTGCTACCTGTAATTATTACAGTGGAAGATGAGTGACCTAAAAATGGGGGTAACGAAGATCACTTTCAAGCAAAAATATCTGATATTCAAGTGTTGGTTTGCAGGGATTTGGTTTGATTGGTTCCAGGATTTCATCATAAGTGGACATCAGTTGGAGAACCATTGGAAAACTTAAGAATACTGGGAAGCTGTTTCTTCCTAGCTCGCTCGGGGCCCTTCGGCAGCTCACACCCACCACAGGGGTTCGAACCCAGGACCTCCCGGTCATGATTCGAGCCAATTGATCACTCGACCACTGAGGTGCGATCCATTGACCAGTTCATGGATTTCATCTTCTGCCAATTCACGATGTACTGCAACCACTAGCAAATGTTATTGGTGACTAGTATTTCTCCTCACACCAGACTTGCTGTACCCCACTGGTCATGACTTCTCACTACTGGAATAGGTCCAGCCGCTAGTGAGCATCGAATTGATATTCAAGTGCTGGTTTGCAGGGATTTGATTAGTTTCACTATTTCATCTTAAGTTGACATTGGCTAGCGAATCATTGGAAAACTTGAGAGCACTGGACGGTACTGGAGTTGTTTAATATTTTACTAATGTTTTACAAGCCTTTTAAGACTTAGATCAAACAAAACAGTTTTATAATCAGTGAACTTCTCTAAATGGAATTTTCGCTCATTATTCTTCAGCTTAATCGGTGAAATACCGGCTTAATTATCAGCAATTTGAGGTCAAAAATGTGAAAATAAATATTGATCCATTCTTTTGTTTGTCTGATACCAATTTAAGTGTTTCAGAAAACAAACTTCATAACTCTTTACCCTTTAATTTGTGTTTTGTCTAGATAATAAGCATTCTTACCTTCTTGCGCCTTTTATTCCTCATGATATTGAAAGTTTGCTGGAATGTAGCCAAAATCCTAACAACAAAAAAAAACAACAACAAACACTAACTTCATGTGTGTTGAACAAATTAAGTCTTATGGTTTCTTTGTAGTAATGAGACTTCTTGAGGAATAATTCAAAGCCTTCTTACTTTTAAAATATGGGTTACGCTATTATTGCGTATAAAATCTGCTTCATACGGTCATATACAACACAAGCGCAGTGGCATTTTGATCTATACAACAGTCTTTTTGGCAACGCTACATGGTAACCTATTACTCAACTCATAATGACACAGAAGTACACTTCTTCATATCTGTGTTTACCCAGTTGTATTTCTTCATGTTGTACAACCCATTAGTGACGTTATAGTATGACTGCTCACCTTTTGTCTCTTTTGAGTAGACTCGTACAAGATTGCAGAGGACAACAACGATGGATTTTCGTTGGTTAGATATTGTTGAATATAAAAATCTCAAACTGCAGAGCTGTATTTTAAAGATAATTCGAACCTTATAGATTTGCACTTCCGTAGTGAAGATGTAGGATTCACTTATTATTGCCCGCCTAGACAATTTGAAATGTGTGATTTTAAATCAAACTCACAAACGAAGACAAAGAGTCAGTGTTTTTCTTCTCTTAAGTTCATCATCTGTAACTTTTCTGCTGACTTAAAGGTTTGAGTTTCAGGCATTGACCTGTAGGGATTTTATTGATTTCAAGCTAGATGACAAACTGATACTATCTACAGAATCATTGAAAGCCGGGAATAATGTGTAGATGTCTCATCCTAGACAGTTTTTCGGTATTTAGAAAGTCTCACCTTCATAGTGAATGCTTGTCTCAATTTTCCTTGAGATTATTATTATTATTGTATCCTATAATTCCAACAGGAGCATAAGGCTTCAGCCGTGAGTCTCCATTGCGTTCTGTTCTCTGCTAGATTCTTCACCTGGCTCCATGTCTGCCCACACGCTTGCATCTCCTCTTCATATGACCTTCTCCAAGTCACCCTCACCCTTGCACTGACGACCGACTCGCTGCTTCCCTTTCGGGTTCCACTCGAGCAATGGCTTGTCTAGTGATGTCACTTGATGGCTACCTCAGAGTATGGCCAATCCATCTCCATTTCTTCCTGACTATTTGTTTCACAATCAGTTCCTGGTTGCTTCGCTCACAACGATCCCTGTTGCTGATCTTTTCTGGCTGGCCATCTGATCTTAAGTATTGAGCGAAGACAGCTGTTAACGAAGGTCTGTAGTTTGTTTGAGATGCTCTTTATGACGCGCAGTGCAATTCTCTGATCCGTATAGTAGCACTGACTGACTTCACAGTGGAGTTAAAAATCCGGATCTTATTTTTGATGCTGAGTGTTGTTAACCTCCACACAAACTTGAGAGTAGTGAAAGCTTGTCTCGCTTTCCCGATTCTTGCTTTGATATCCTCGTCAGTTCCGTTCTCCTGTAGTTGAAACGATGCTTCCCAGGTATGTAAGTGAAGGAGGTTGTTTCTTTCAGGTTACTTCCATTTATGCTGATTGTTGTCTGTTGTTCTTGCTGTTGCTGTTGGTGGTGTTGGCAAGGAATCTTCATCACCTCTGTTTTCTGTGTGTTCACCTGAATTCCTATCTTTGATGCTTCTTCCGCCAACTTGTTGCTTTTCACTTGCATATCTTCCAGTTTGTGGGAAATCAGACATACATCACATCGGCGAAGTCCAGATCCTCCAAGTTTTTTGTGTGGGTCCATTTTACGCCTGTTTCCTCATTGCCCGTTGTTTGTCGCATTATCCAGTCTACTGCAATCAAGAAAATCATTGTCGATAGTAGGCAGCCAGCTTGTCTTACTCCTGTCCTCACTTCGAAGGGTTCGGTAAGTTTCCCTTGAGATAATTATTCCAGCTAATGCCTTCTGCACTGTTCCCAAAAATATCACGTGATACGGGCTTTATTCATATAATAATTACCAAATCTTTGAAACAAAAGAAAACATACTAGTACCAATATCAATTCAAAAAATGGTTTAAAATCAGCTCCGTTAAACCGGGAACATGGCTGATGAGCACAGCCTAAAACGAGCAAAGGAGACATCCAACGTTTAGATGACTTTGACCTTGCTAGAAAGCATTACTGTCCTACATGAGCACTTCCCAACTATTCACTTCAGTCAGTCAGTTGTATGTACCATCGCATTAATTTCCAACTTCCTTGTCAATTCTATAAATTAAATAATCTAATAGTTACAAATACTGGTAACAATAAACAGGCGCTTTATATTTTTTTTCGTCAAACCCAAATCAGTTGAAGGTATTATAACTTATGCACATACAATTTATGCAAGTCATGAAAGTAACAATAAGTATCAAATATTTAACCTTCTTCAGTCTGTTCATAATATTGTTCAATTATATTGAACAAATGTTTTGTTTAACTATTCACAACATTATTTAGGTGTAAACAGTTTGTTAATTAATCGGAATTATTAATGTTTTAGTGTTTTCAATAAAGATATGAAAGTGTATAGGTTTTCGTTACTTATTAATTAATTGTGTGTGTGTAGTACGTAATTTTAAAAAGAAATTGTAAATGTTTGATAAATTAATTAATTTTAAAAAATCTTAGATCTTACAACCTTCTATCTAAAGTGCTGCCTCAGAAAATATGTACAGGCAAGTTAATTAAGTTATTGAAAAATTGGAATTTAGCTATGTGCCGAATGACTGACCCCAGAAGGATAATTAGCTTAGACAAAACTCAGAAATAACAATGAGTGCATTAACACACAATGATACAATCAAATGGGACAATCTGCTGTTTTATTCCAAAAACAGTACTTACAATATAGAATGGAATTCTCAACCTTTATCACAATACTGCATCTGATGTAATCAAAATATAAATAAAATTAACCACAGGAATTTCTCCACATTACGGTAGGAATAAAGTCAAATATGTGCAAAGTACAAAATGAGAATAACAACTCTAATAATAATAATAATAATAATAGGGAGTTTGTTTGCAGCAGTATTGTCGATTAAGTTTGAAAATTTAGGCATGTTATAGATTATTGGGTCTGATGTTCTACTGATATAGGATGGTGAGGGAAAAGAAAAGAAATAGCAGTTATCACACAGCTTAAGTGATGTTTACACTTATGAAAAAGTAAACAAATAAAAACAAAAAATTGAATGGATCATAAATATACGAAAAACAATAACAATGAAGCTTGGTGGAATAAGGATGGAGGAAATGGTTCATTTACTAGTGCAAAGAAGGTAAGTTAGTTCGTCCCTAACACTATTTTCATGTATTGGTTTGGTAGGGATTTTGTTTGATTGTATGGAGGATTTCATCATGAGCTGACATCAGTTAGAGAACCACTGGAAAACCTAGGAGTACTGGACAGCTGTTTCGTCCTAGTTTGGGACTCTTCAGCAGTACGCACCCACCGGGATTCGAACCCAGGACCTTCTGGTTACAAGGCGAGCTCGTAGACCATTGAGCCACTTGGACCCGATCCAATGGTCCTTGAATTCTAACTTCTGCCAATTCACGACATAGCGCGACCATTTCGCAATGTCTTCTTAGATGAGTTACTGTCACATCTTCAACCTGCTGTACCTTACTGGTCACGGCTTCCCACTAGAACCCCAGGTTAACTGCCTGAATAGGGCCAGTCACTAGTGAGCATCAGATTAATTTTCAAGTATTGGTTTGGTAGGGATTTTCATGACAAAAAATACGTGTCAAATACGGTAAAGTGGAATTTTTTATGCTTAGACATGCGTGCATAACGTCTTTTGAAATAACTTCTTGTTTTACCTGAGGAGACACAAGGTGAAATCTACGGGTGTTGAGGTGGATGCTCACAGTCTGACATAATCCCTTTAGCAAATTTGTTGCATGAAATCAAGTGCTTACCATCGAGGATGTCAACGATAAGGCCCGTTGGGATACCACCCGCCCTACTGACTGACAGTTTTCAGAGCTCTACGAAGTATGACATGGTCTTTTTCAATCAATCCAGGAAAGAATAAGGGTGAACAATAAAGAAGAATAGGTAAGATGCACGAGTTGACAAACTGTAAGAGGAGGAGGGGTTGAGTTATGCCTGAGTGCCTTAACTTCTTGATGCATAAAGTCAGATGAAATATTCTTTTAGAAATAAACTTGGATGGAAGGAGAAATTGATCACTGAATATTTTTTTCATTGAATCTTCATCAAACACATGCAGTAGGAATGATACAACATCAATTCCATAGATAAGGATGAGGAATAATGGTACTTTACAAACCAAAAGTGAAAGTTGTGTAAATGCCTTGATATAACTATGAACAATCAACTGTGCTCGTAGTGTTATCTGTAAGTAATACTGTATATCACTCCATGTTTTTATAAAATAAAACTAATCTCTTAAGGAACTCTATTCTACTGCAGTGCTGAAATTCTATTCTTGTACTGACTGATCATCGACCGACAATTCAGCAAATCATGAAATTATACAGAACAGTTTCTTAACTTGTAAATTTGACAGTCAGCAGAAAGCCACATGTCTACATTTCCCGTTCATCGGCACTCATAAGAACATCGTCTCTGAAACTCTCACCCTCCTTGAAACGGTTCACTAACTACTGACGCTTCATATCAAATTAGAGACAATCATATTGATATCACTTGGCGTTCCCGATCACATTGGACACTTGATTGATCACTTCAAAGTTATATCCTGAATAGACGTTTGCAGACTTTAATTTTAGCCTTTAAGGAATTCAAATGAATTGATTGACACGAGGTGTTAAGTGTGAAGGGAAAATTTTCGATTGATATGCGAAAAAGGGAAAAGAACTAACTTTTGGTCAATTCTGAGTATCGTCTAACACTAGAGAGACAGAAAGGTGATTCCAATAGTCAATCCAGACATGATATTCAGTGCTGCATTACAAAGATAGGAACTCTTATTGTGAACGAGATCTGTGGCTTGTAGAATATAAAAACTTCCAGAACATCTGAAAATTATGCTTCAAATATTTACTACATCAGGAGGTGAAATATCAGTGCATTGTTATTGTTTGTTGTGTGCTTAAATTTCAGCATTATTCTGTTTGAAAGATGATGAGGATTTCCTACGGACAGACGTCAATTTAATTCACTAAATAATATGAAATCACATACCCCTGTGATTGTTTGCATACTAACGTCCCCATAATTTCAAAGTCTACCTTGTGTTTCATGTAACGACATTATTAATGACTCTCTTCTGTTGATCTAATCACAAGCAATGGATATTTTGAATCAAGAGTTAAAATTTCAAGCATAATCACACTTCAAGTGTGTGATATGTGTCAAACATGAGCAGTCTCTTTTCCATCCTCAAAAATTAATTATTCTCTCTGCATGATGTTCACTACTGAGTACGTACTGAAGACTGGTATATACACGTTACTTTACAATGGAGTATATAAGCAGTACTTTTCGCTGATGACTGGCTTCATCCTACCATCGTTGATGACGACGGTTATATTACAATTTTACGGGAGATCAGCCCTCTGGCTTACAAGAAATACGATAGATGCATTTGCTAAACTTCTTAAGGCTGTCAGTAATAATTACTAACAAGCACTGAACTCTCCAAACATCTAATACTTATTTCGTCAACTTATTATCTACTTAGTCAATGGCAGACACTATCTATCTTACAGGTTATTTGCTTTTTCAGTCTGTTAATGTCCAAAAATCAAACCACTGGATGAAAATCCTTAAAAAATTACCCTCTTCAGCTGACAGATGATGACATAAGAAATGATCAGTAAAATTTATTCAGAAATTAAGTTAAGTATTCACTTCTATGGAAAAGAAACATCTAGCGGATGGTTGAAAACTGATATGTATGTAAAGATAATCATGAATTAGCAACAATGACGGGCAATTTGCACTTTTCAAATGACCTAAATTCAGATTTGTTTCTACCCCATGAGTACTTTTCTTGCGGATTATCCTAAACACAGCTGACTTTTAACACGTAACACGTGGGTTGCACAAATGTCAATAACAGTATACAACTCAAATGGGATTTATTCAATAATTAAAGATTTTTTAATAATTTAGGCTAATAACAAATGACGTCATTGATTTTTTATTTGGAATTCATGGTGATTCGGTTGTGAGAACTATTTTAATTATCTGGGAGCACTAAACAGCTGTTTCATCTCAGTGTGGTATTCTCAATCAATGTTCACCCATGACCCCACCAGGAATCTTACTCAGGAATCTCGGTTTATGAGTCGGGTATGTAGGCATCCAACCAATAGGCTTGAGTCCATAGGTCATCGCCCATGAATTCCAACTTCTATCAACAGGCAACAGAAGGCAACCGTCAATCATTTTAATCGTGTTTCTAAAACACTTTGACAAGAAACTCATACCTTCAGCTATTTTTAAACTGGCCAAAGTGTAACAAGCCATAGGTAATGAAATGCTAAGTATTCCTACTTTTCTCTTGTATCCTGTTAAAAGTTAGAGAGAACTTGTCCATCTGCATAGTTAAACTCTTATCGGAAAATAAGTGTGCGTAACTTTAGTGATAAATTGAGTTTCATTCAAAACAAACATACCATAGAATGCCGGATTGAAAGACATAGTTTTGAAAGCTGTCACACGTTATGTTTCCGGTGTTAAATATATTGAAGAATACATTTTCCACTGATTGGCCTCAAGATGAGTTTTCTCAGGATCAAATTACCAGTCGAGATCATTAGGGTGTGCCAAGTAGAATATAAAGTTAATGACTTATAGATTGTATAAGATGTTATTAACAAACTGACGGAGATTAGAGTCTGCGATCCATCTAACTACAACTCATCAATAATACAACTCATTGACTTATTAGCTTTGAGTTCTACCCGTCCTGACGTTCGAGACTCTTCAGCAATATGCATTCATCGCCCCACCAAGGATCGAACCCAGAACTTTCAAGTTACAAGGCGAATACACTGTCCATTAAGCCAGCGGAACGGAATCCAATGAGAGAATTATTAAATTATTTCCCTTTCAAATATCTGACGAGCTTTCATTGGTATTGTGAAATTTGATAAGATTCAGCTCTAGGTTATGAGACAAATGGGTGCTTACCTCTCGTGTTGTTGATTTTCAGGCTTCATTGTTTAACCGTAGGCTTTCACCATCATTCTAAGCAAAGCTGTAAGTAAAAAGTTCAGAAGAAAGTGAAGTGGTTTGATAGCTTGCCCTTTTGACCTGAAATGAAGCCAACTGTTCATTTAAGTGGCAACTTGCATTAATATCACTGTTATTAATACATTTAGTTCGTAAAATGCAGCACCACCGTGATCTTGTGGAGGTGACATACACACTCTAAGTCAAATGAATTCGTCCTCTGCAAATTACTCAGGGTGATGTGAGAAATCACCACAGTTACCTTAGGAAATCAAAATTATTCAGATCACTATACATGTTTATATATATATATATATATAACTCCAGTAGGATGTATGGTGTTGTCAAAGTTCATAAGTCAGGATTTTAGAAATTCACCTACTTATGAATTATCTAAATATTTAGCCATGGTATTAAATCACCTTAAAAGCTACTCGCAATCTATACTAACAAATTCTTATGAACTAAAACATAGATTAGATAATTTAAAATTGTATGATGAAGAGAAAATGGTTAGTTTTGACATTGTCAGTTTATATACACGTATACCAATAAATATGGCTATAGAAGCAGTCAGAAACGAACTCATTTCTTACCAAAAACTCGAACTTGGGACGAAAGTGCCACTTGAGAACATAATGCTGGGAGTGCAGCTATGCCTGACTTCCACAGTATTTAAATTCCAAGTAAAAAAAATATACAAACAAACTGAGGGAGTTGCCATGGGATCACCAATATCCCTGGTTGTAACAGATATATTCATGGATAGGTGGGAAAACACAGCGGTTGAAAAGTTCAGCTTCACCCCAAAGGTATGGTGGAGGTATGTAGATGACACATTCACTGTACCTAGAACACAGAATATATTTAGATTTTTTGAACACATTAACTCAAAGGTGGAGGTAATCCATCAATTCACTTATGAATTTGAAAGTCAAGAAGGGGAGCTTCCCATATTAGATTGCAGCGTAAAAAGAAAAGATGGGAAGTTAAACACTAGTGTGTGTTTACAGGAAACTCACACATTCAAACAGACATTTGAACTTCCAGTCATCCCATCCTATGTCAGTAAAAATAGGATTGGTGAAATGTTTAAATCACAGAGCACAAAAACTAAGTAGTACCAAGGAAAATCTAAGACAGGAAGTGATACATACAAGAGAAGCCTTGAAGCTTAATAATTACCCTGATAGATTAGTCAGGAAATACGTAGGGAAATGTAAAAATGAAATAAATAATGATAGCAGTGATAGTGATAATAATAACAATAATGATAATAATAATAATGACGACATGCATGTCAAATATGCTCAAGACAACACCAACAATAAGGAATCTAAATCATCAGTAGTAATTCCATACAAGGAAGGAACCTCGGAAACCTTACGCAGAATTCTTAACTAGGCAGGAATAAAAGTGGCTGGCATTCCAACCCACAAACTCAATTAGAAACAAGCTTTGTCCATTAAAGTATCCTGTGGAGCCTTTAAATCAAAACAATTTAGTTTATCTAATACCCTGAAATGACTGTCAGGTTAAATACATAAGTCAAACTAGAAGAACAGGGGTAGTCATAAAATCCTAGCAAAATCTAGATTAGTTGACCCGAATAGAATAAGAAATCTGGAGAATAGTTCAGCCATAGCAGTTACACACAACCATACAATATGATGATGGGATAAGATGACAGTTTTAAAATCCAATGTCACAGGGTGGAGGGAGAGATTGATAATAGAAGCTTTGTTTATCGAATCAGTTGCGAATACATGTAAGAGGAATGATTCAACACCTTTCCCAGATATATGGAAAATTCTACTACCCCTTCGACAACAAATAGGAGAGGACAAAGAAAACTATAAAACTCAAGTTTCGAAGTCGTGTGATTATAATTGATTTGATTATGAACAATAAATTTCGTTCGAAACTGTGTCATCCAGTAAATAATACTGTTTCACTGTGTGATACATCTAATAAACAAACTAATATTGAATCACTATACATGTTGTTCTGCTTGACACCATAAATGACAATCAAAGAAGAAAGAGAAATAGTATAGTGCTGTATACTGCTGACGAGTAGTTGTAATCTGCTCATGCAGAACAACGGTGCTTGTATTAGTAGTTCACCCAATAACTAGCCAGTATTTATAGAGATTTGAACTCATTTGGTTAGCCAAGTCGAGTTGAGTAGGGTACACGACTGTGGACCACCCTCCAGAGAGAGTGAAATCCCCATTTGGCGTCTACATTACTTCTATCTGATTAGCAAGCATTACGGTTTGACATGAGTGGTTCTAACTACTAACACCAGCGTATCAGTACTATATGGTATGACTTAAATCAGCTTGTTATTCTCTTACTGTTACAATTTTTGAGCCAATTAACGTTGTGGAGAATATAGTGTTTGTGAAAGTGAAAGACTCCACTGTAAACATGGATAAACAGCCATCTACCGTTTACATCGCCACCATCTGATTAGCTAACAATACTGACTGGTGTATGCGGTTTCCAAGTATGTGTGTGGCGGCCTAAAAACATATCAGATTATATGTTCACGAAAAAAAAGAAGGAATTCAATCTTAAAAACTTGAACCGCGCGCAAGGAACGAATCGTTCGCTCTCTCTCTGGTTGCTCGCCCAGCACTTCTGCTGACCAACGCTGTCTCGCACTGGTTGACACATCCCCATCAAGAACTTTGCTCCTATTTGCTTTACTCTACGTGGAGACTTCCGATGGTTGACAGCTCTAAGTTGTAGTGGAGAATTGGTATAATCAAGAGAAGGACAATTACATTCCAATAATTTCGTACGTCTATAATTTGTGTATTTTGTGACTGTTATAGTTTTTCTTCAAATAACCTCAGTCCTTTTTGTGTATATTAACTTGAAGTGAACTGAATATCTGATATATACGTATTTGTTAGTAGCCTGTCTGTCATTTTAATTGCGTTTATATACTTAACTAGCTACTAGGTCCACTACATGTGTCGCGGCTTCTGTCACTTGGAGGTAAAAAATTTTATGAATTCAGATATCCATCTTTGGTTTAATCCAGAAAAGCTTTTACTTTGATACTGGATCTAAACTGGTTCATTTGGTTAGCATGAGAAGAAAGTCAGTGCTATATGGCGGCACCTTTCAAAGACATTTAGACTCACTGGTTTATATTTCTCAGTAATATCGGGTGCTTAGAGGTAGAATGCTCTCCAACTATGCATGTGGTCCGGAGTTTGATACCCGGTTGACGCACTCCTTTACCCCCAGTTAAAGCTGGTAATAAGACCGCTAAAGAGGGAGGGTTAGACATGAGGCTGGTAACTCCACCCCGTAAAAATAAAACGCCACTGTTACAAAAACTTCAAAGCTCTAGCTTGAAGCCCTGTATTCCACTGGGTACATGAAGGAATAAAATAAACAAATAATACGTTTCTTGCAGACTAAAATATCCCAGAAATGAAGGTTGTTTTAAACTCATGGAAAATAAATGGTTAAGAGAAATGAACAATAAATGAATCATTTTTCTTAAAGCATAGTAACAAACTCAATCAAATGATAATAACAACAGCTTTATTCTAGACACTATGTCAGCGCGTATAGGGATCGCAAAATATCTGCTCTTCGTAGAGGATTGTTATGTAGAACAGTACTCAACAGTATATCATATGACTCAGTGTTGTTCTATCTGAAGTGAGATTCAATCCTCTTAGACATTAAGCCTTCAATTTTCTTTGAGAAGTGAGAAGCATTACCTTGCAGTGAGATGTTAGGGGTATGCCTTTACGTCCTTTTTCATATCACAGCACAGTTGTTCTGTAACTTCAGATTCGTATTATTTTATACATTATTCTTCTTCATTGTTATTTTTTGAACTTTAAATTCCTTATTCTGAATCGTACTGACTCCACCTTGAGTGTTTCATGGTAAGTAATTCATGGTCTGAGGTTCAATCCTAAGCCAACTCACTCCTTTACCTCTCTAAGACAGTAATAAAACTGGTAAAAGGGAGGGTTGGGCATGAGGCTAGTAACCCCCATCCCGTAAAAATAAACACCACTGCTACTGAAGCTTCAAGCCTCTATCTTGAAGCACTACGCTCCACTAGGAACGTAATGGAATAAAAAAACAGATGGTATATAATATTATTATATTACTACTTCCTTGGGTTCCGAGTGGAACATAGGGCTTCAACATCACATCTTCACTTTGTTCTCTTCTCTACTGTCCTCTTCAGCTGCCCTAACTGCTGTCCATAACTTCTCATCCCCTCTTCGCACGATCTCCTCCATGTCACCCTAGCATTGACAACCCACTCTTCGCTTCCCATTGGGATTCCACTCCAGCGATGGTCTGAATTGTGCGCGATATCATTCGACGGTCTCCTCAAAGTATGTCCCATCCATCTCCATTTCCTCCTACATATTTGATGAACGATAGGCGCTTGTTTGGTTTGTTTGCAGCCAGAATTTCCTGTTGCTAATACTTTCTGGATAGTCTTTTGATCTTCACTATGGAGACAGGGAAGGTGGCTGTTGATAAAAGTCTGTAACTTGCTGGAAATCCTTCTCGTGATGGTATCTAATGTAATCATTAAACATCAATTCTTCCATTCAACTTGACTGTCGTATAAGAATACTTCTTTCCACAATTTCAGGCACATAAATGTTTTGAAAATAAATAATTTCTTACAAAATACTATTTTGAATATCTCCATGTTAGACAGAAAGCTATTTTTATATTGCCACTTGAACTGACTTTTAAACCTTTGATCTCATTTGGTTTTATTCTACCTCTACAGAAATAAAGTATTAAGTGACCTATACTCTTTGTCAAGCTAATATATAAATAAAAGTTTTTTCACGCACCTTATTTGAAAGCAAAGGTAATGAGAGCTAATATCAAGATTATGAGGATATCAAACCAGATTCAGGAAGGCGAAGTAAACCTTCATTATTCCGAAGTCAGTATAGAAATCTGCCGCGATAAGACGCCTATGATGGCAAACCAGTGGTTCAGTATGGTCCAGAGTCCTGGTGAATAGCAAAACGTCTTTCGTGGAGGTTGCAGATATTTATCAACAGTAAGCTTCTTTGCCTCGATACTGAAAATCAGTTTGCCGGCCAGAAATAATAACCGACAAGGAACTATGACAACCAATCGAACAGGAATCTATCGCCCAACAATAAGCAGGAGAAAATGAATAAAACAGAGGGGATATACACTGAGTAGACCGTTGAGTGATACCATGCGCCAGGCCATTGCTTGGGTGGAACCTGAATGCGAAGCTACGAATTGGGCATGGGTTTGAAAGTGACATGGAGGCGATTGTGTGAGGAGGGGATGAAAATTTATGGCTGGTTATGGAACCAGCTAAAAAGGACCTCAGAGAACAGAATGGAATGGAGAGGTGCTGTTGAAAATCTGTGTTACTCTAGGAACACAAGGGAATAATAATAAATTACAGTTGTGTTAAAGAAGATACCATGTTAACCCCGTTGTTCATTTTATTTTATTTTGTCCCATCAATGTCGGTAGATTACAGTAATATGTAACCATGGAGAAGATTCGTGGCTTGGGTGGATATATTTTCGGCGTGGTTGAATTCTCTCAGCTGGGTAGCTCAACCGATTGGCTATTGTTGTCCTTCTAGACAACATCTTTAACATTTAGTTCAGTGTGAAGTGAGTATTTTGAAATTAGGCATGAATGATATGAATTTCGAAAAAAAAGTAAGAAAACGTCATTTATTTGAAACGTGTGATGTATTTGAGCAACACATGTCTGACATTCTGATCACACACGTACTTGCCCCACACATTTATATAGAAGGTAAGACAACATAAATTATTACATCATCGATCAAATTATGTACTCACCAGGGTCACAAATAAGAAGTAGGAAGATGATGTAAGAATGTGGAGTAAGAAGAGAGAGGGTGTATAAAGTATTAAGTAAACTGAAGTTACAAAGTGTTGATTTGCAAGGATTTGATTGGTTACAGGATTTTGTCACGAGCTGACATCCATAAGAGAACCATTGCAAAGTCTAGGAGTGTTGGACAACTTTTTCTTCCTAGTCTGAGACTTTTCATCAGTACGCACCCACCGCCAAGTTTCAAACCCAGGAGCTTCCGGTTACGAGGCCAGCTCGTGGACCACTTGGCTATTGGGACCCGATCCAATGGCCAGTCCATGAATTCCAACTTCTACCACTTCGTGATATATATTTAGCGCCACCACTACGCAGTGTTGCATGCGAGTAACTGTCCCCCTGCCTGATTCGGTGGACCGCTGTGGCTTCGAGTTCTCACTAAAACCCCAGGTGACTTCCTGCAAACTGAAATCAAATAATTCATCCTCAGTTGCCTTCTACATAAATTTGTATGAAAAGTATGTGTGTGAGGTCAGAATATCCGAAGTGTGTTGCTCGGAGACATTACACATTTCAGACAAACTACGTCCTCTTTTTGTCTTGTCAAAATGATATAATCATCTTTCCTGGTGGCCTCGACCCTGGTTGGTTGTCTTCAGAAGTTTACTTGAGTAAATCTGAATCGGTTATCATACTGTACAAGATGATACAAACTTTGTAAAAATTTAAAAACTCTATCAGTTATCCTGAACAAATAGTTATGTTATCAAGTTATGCAGAATTCAGATTTAATTTATGCGATTTTGTCCAAACATCACTATTTATTCATGATACTAAGTAATATGAACAATTATGTTTCTCAACTATTCAAACTGAGAAGTTCTAAGAATTTGTCGACTCATCTCCTCAAATTCTTTATTATTATTACTATTTTTATTTTTGTCTCCTTTAGTTCCCAGAGGAACATAGAGCCACAGCCTCACGTCTCCATTACGTTCGGTCCTCTGCCAACGTTTTCACCTGGCACCCCGTCCATCCAGTTGCTTTCATCTCCTCTTCAAATCATCTCCTCTTCCATGTCACCCTCACACTGACGACCAACTCGCCGCTTCCCATTCGGGTTCCACTCGAGCGATAGCCTGGTGTGTGATGTCACTTGATGGATTGTTTTCTCAGAGTATGGCCAATCCACCTCCATTTCTTCCTGCATATTTGTTGCGAAATTGGTTCTCTCCCAGAGGTCCTTGTTGCTGATCTTTTATATTCATCTGATCTTGAGTACTGAGCGAAGACAGCTGTTGGTGAAGGTCTGTAGTTTCTCCGAAGCGCCCTTCTTAACGTGTCAAGTTTGTGATCCATATAGTAGCACTGATTTCACAAGGGAGTTGGAAATCTGGATCTTATTTTTCATGCCGAGTGCTGTTGATCTCCACACACACTTGAGAGTAATGAAATCTTGTGTTGCTTTACCGATCCTCGTTTTTATATCCTCATCAGTTACGTCCACCTGTGGTTGAAACGATGCTTCCCAGGTAGGTAAAAGAGACTGTTTCTTTCAGGTTTCTCCCTTTTGGGTCGATTGTTGTTTGTTGTTGTCGCTGTTGCCAATAACTAAATATCACTGAAATATAACTCAGTATAACACCAAGCTTTATTTAAACAGAGCCAATAGTTAGTCAACAGCAGATGCTTATAAATCCTGAGAATGGATTTTTAGATTAAAAACTATAGAAGAAAACGAAATCACCCTTTCGTTTTACTCAGATTCCTTTTTATTACTAGTATTTGTGTTGTTTAAACATTATTAGAATACGCATCCCTAAACCATTGAACATTTAACTATGATGTCTTTCCACATCTGACAAAAAATTCAGTAAACACTCAGATTTTCTTGTTTTTCTTTTCATACATTTTTAAAACCCACCAAGTTACACAGATCACAAGTTTCTTTCTTACAGTGTATAGTTTCATTTACATTAATGGTAACTCATGTCAAGTTATTATGCAATTACCTGCACTTCTTCATGCTTAATCAAGAATTTTGAAGGAAACCATTTCATTTCTGTGTACTAAAGGAATTATTAAAAGGTATAACAAGTTAAACCAGAACTTTGTTGATTGTTAAGAATTTTTCTGTATAATTTTGTAACTTATGAAGAGTAAGAAGAAGAAACACCATCAATCTAGGCAGATAAAAGTCTAGTGCTCTGGAAGAATTTGGAAATAAAATCTTTGTGTTATATATCTAGGCTTCGTGTTTGTTAGCATCTAGAAGTTAGGCGTAGGAGTGAATACACTATCTTCCATACTTTAACCTACTAAATGCTTTGCTCAGCACAAATGGCTACTTCATGAATTAATGCTGGTCACGAATGATGTAAAGGAATTTGTCACTGTATGATCGTTATTATACCTGCGACACACTGATTAGAGTTATCAAGGCCTATAGAGGTTGTGAAAAATACTCACAATGACAATTTTCTACTGAATAAATATTTCAGTAATCAGTAGTTCTGCTTGACAATTTTTGAAGAATACAGAATAAAATTTCTCGGAAAAGGTGTTTGATATCATTTTCTCACCCAGTGACTATTAGCAGAAGTAGTATGATTGGCAGATTGAGAAACTATTCAGTGACGACCCGGTCGCAACAACTGTCCGCATCATTTCCAGAAAATCATGAATATAGAAAAGATAATAGAATACTGCCCGATGAATTTACTCACAAATAATTATACTACTACTAAGTAGAACGTAGATATTCGTTGAATTAAATTACCATTGGCTAACAGAAAATACTCATGGTGATTTGTGCCACTCCCTAAGGTCAATATGCAAATAAAAATTGCGAATTTTCTGGCAGAGGTTTAATTACTGAGAATGACAAATGTATGAATACTATTGTGGTGAGAGCTGGCTGCTAACCAAAGTTGGTAGACAATAATTGACGTCAATGTTTATGTCCCCAATATTTGTGGTGAGAAAATAAGAACAAAGGCTTTGCGTAGGCGGATACAGTTAGCATATGGATGGTCTGACACAGCCACAAAGAGATGCAAGGTTAACTTTCTGTGAGAAACAACCAGTCAAAAGACTGTATTTTCTACTAAGAATAATCTACAATAATGTACATTAAAATCTATAAATATGTGTTGATTTTCAGTAATAAACGATCTGTTGCCTGGCCCTTGTCTTCTGTTGCTACACTGAGACTGAGGCAGAATGAGTGACAAGTGATAGCAGTGGTAATTGGCACTGAATAGATAAGAGGATGTGTGAAGAGTATCATGAGGTGCTTTTATGGTCACGTTGCTTTCTGCAAGAGTCATTCTAGCAAGTGGTGATTGTGTTGCAAGATGTCAAGAGGATGCTTCTAACTGAACGTCATAGGTCGTCAGCGAGTGAGATTGTGCTGTGTGTATACCTGTGGTGTGTTGGCTTTGTTGTTTTGTCCTCCATTTCAGCTTTGTCCTTGTGGCCCAGGTTCTTACACTGGCATCCGAGTCAACGTGTATTGGTCGTGATGGAGAAAGGGATGGATCCCATTTATGCCGAGGGGTGTCAGTGTAGTTGAAGAATGAACGATCAATTCATGGTTTTTCACTCAGAACCAACTCCATATTTTGGCGGGAGTCGCCGATACTGCAGTCATCGTTTCATCGTACGCAGTTCGTGAGATGACGGAGAAATAATATCAGATGTAATGCCGTGATTAATTGTGATGACACTTATCCTTGGACTTTCTGTATAATGACCCCATTGTTGGTTCCATATTGGTGCAAGGATAAAAGGTTCTCGAGTCACCAATCTGTGTTCTGTTTTTTCGCGTTGGTTATTGCACATTGTCGCTGAAGGTCTTCTAAGTACAGCGTTAAGTCAAGTGTAGTTAGACCTGGACATTGACACACCGTGTTGCAGTAGCCCTACACGCTTTTTCCAGCTTCACATATCTCGTGGACATCTACCTTTGCTTACTTTTCACTCTTTCAATCAGGCACTTACACGCAGTGTATATGGGAAGGCCTGACAGACCACTCGTGTAGGCTGACAAATCCTTTAGAAGCTCTGACCAAAGTTCTCTGCGTTTCGCTGGCTGGTCTCTACATAGCCTGCTCAAGGATTTGATTAAGACTTCGTGTCCATTAATGACTGAAGTCGTGTCTTTTGCTTGTGATGGAAGTGATTAATATATGAAAACTATGAAGAAACGTTTCTCCGTGGCCTTGTCTTTATCTCCGTTCCCCTTAATTTTGTCTGTTTCAGTTAGCAGTCTCGTGATTCCGTATGACAATGTTACTATGTCTCGTGCACAGAAACAATTTCTGTATGTTCGTCTGCATCCTATTCATAATGATAATTTTAAGTTAGGAACAAAAACGCATAGTTTTGCAGGTTCGAAAATCTGCATATAATCAATAGATATGATGTTAATTCTCACCACAAAGTCGGAAATAATATTAGTTTAAATAATCCAAATCTTGAAGACAGTGTGATTAACTACACAAACTTTTGACAAAATTGGCTTTTAACCGAATAAGTTATAAGATAGTTGATTATATCGAAATTGTGAGTCACAGTATTCTTATTACTAGTCCATCTCACCCGGGAATCTCGACAGCTTAGGTTGTTCTGGGGTAGTCACTCCTATTGGAGTTTGAGATCTGAAGCAAGAGCATATGTCATTGATGTGTAGTGTAAATAGGAGGGGTCCAATGACACTACCTTGTACTACACCAGAAGTGATTGGGCTAGGTTTGGAAGTTACAGATCAGAGTTTAACTATTTGGGACCTGTTGTTAAGGAATGATTTTGGCCATCCTAATAATGGGTCACGTATTTCTAAGGAGTTCAGCTTATGTATTAGCAGTAAATGGTCGACACGGTCAAATGCCTTTGAGATGTCAAAGTAGACGACAAATACTAGTTGTCGTCTGTCATGACTGCTGGTCACAAAATTAAAGAAGTCTAAGTGGCATGTTAAACAAGATCTGGATTTTAGGAATCCATGTTGGTTCGGACTTATAATGTTGCAACTAAGCATATGCTTCATTAGGTTGTCTTTAACTAGTCTCTCCATAATTCTAGATGCTACAGGTGTGGTATTAATTGGCCTGTAGTTACTGACGTCTGTTTTCGAGCCAGATTTGTGTTTAGGCATAATAAACGTTGTTTTCCACACATCAGGGTAAGTTTGGGTTTCTAAGGACATTGTGAATATTTTAAGTAGTAGTAGGGGAATGTCAGGGCCACCATATTTATAAAAATAGGATGATATGCCGTCAGTACCGAAACCTTTTGAGCATTTTAGGGTTCTTATAGTTTGTTTAATGTTAGTATAGTTAAATTCAACAGTAGTAATTAAGTTTGGTGTGTGTGGAGATGGAGTTTCTGCCACATTAGTAGCAGGGTGTATATTGAGTAACTGGACTGTGGGCTTAAGGTAGTTACCTGCAAAAGTTGAGTTAAATAATTCACACATGTCTGCGGAATTAGTACATAGCCTACCTTTGTCTATGAAGAGGGAAATGCTGTGATTTTTGCGATTCATTCGCTTCTTTAAGATTTCCGTGAATGCATACACTCTAGCAGGACTGGCTACTGCGGCGCATTCTTCATTTCTTATACGTAAGTTATGAGCTTGCGAAATGGAGCTAAGAGCACTAAGTGTTGACCCTAGTGTACTAAAGTCGTGTCGTCTGAAGTAACTTGTTGACGGTCTCTTCAGTTTCGTACGATCCTTTGGTTTTATGAATGACTTTCTATGTGGGGAAATATTAAGTGTTTGGAGTGGAATGACAGCATCTAAGCATGTGTTGGAGTTATGGTAGAAGATGCTCAGAGCTCGCGAGAGGTCATCAGTATAGAAGTACTCTCTCTCCATTCTGAGGATCTTAACATTGATTCCACTAAAGTCAAGTCTGCCTTACTGTAGTTCCTATATGTTATTTGTTGTAAAGTAGTGGTAATAATAATGATAATAATAGTAAATTTTTATTTCTGCAACAGAAACTAGCCATTTTTACAGGCATGAACATATGTAAACTAATAAGAATTTATAAAATATATCTTATGATTTGTTAATCTAGAAATAGATTGAATACTGGTTAATGTGAGAGAAACATTTTAAAAGAAATGTACAAATAAGGAAATAGATAGCTTTTGAGATCTGCTTTCGATCGAATAAGTCATAAGATATAGCGTCAAATCTAAACTGTAATTGAGAAAAGATACGGTATGTCAATTTCACGCGGGAATTATAAATGATTGCGTTAATTTTTTAAGGAAGGTAGCATTTTTGTACAGGTGGTGACGTGAAACATAAGAGACGCAGAATGAACAATAGTTATAAGTGAATGATTCATAAAGGGCAACTCTAAACAATAGGAACCCAAAACGAAACGACCTACGAACGCACAAATGACCTTGAGCAACCGATCAGTTGACTGTTTTTTCCAGCAATAGGTTTTGGGGATATATGACACCAGCCTCCAGAAAAGACACATTGAAGCAACCCCTAAGCGCAGGGCATGTGTATTATTGCCTATAATCTAGGGTTTAGTGCTGCCTGAGATGACTATTGTCGTTTTTTTGAGCCTTCTGATTGGTCGTTGACGAGATCATTTGTGCTTTCGTAGGTCGTTTCGTTTTAGGTTCCTATTGTTTAGAGTTGCCTCATAAAGTGTTTGAAAGTCTATAAAACTTCAAAGTCACCGGTAAGGACACCATAATTGTGACATTTCCAGTTGTGTATGAGACCAACTTTGTGCTTGTCAGCAGATTTCATGATTGAGGTGGTTCCGTTATTCACACGGTGAGCTAGCAATATTCCAAATAAGTAGAGGATAGCGGCACTGTATCAGTGCCTTCCTTTAAGGCAGTACCTTCGGAAAGAGAAGAAGGCACAAGAGAACCGCCAGAGAGGTGCAGAAATACATAATAAGGGGCTGCATTGCTACTTGGTGGAAGTGGCAGTGCACAAAGCACTTTTTGTCCAATACGTTATTACCTCCTGTAGGGGTTGTGACAGTTTGTTTCCAACCAAGTATATCCTGAGTGCCTAAGAACTTATCAGATTAAGTTGGGCCTGTGGGTATATCCCAGTTGATTTCTGGTAAGTTAAAGTCTCCACATAGGATCTTATGATCGTATTGTAAGGTGGATAATTGCTCCAGAGTATTAATAAGTTGGGTCTCTTAAATACTAAAGGTGCCAGGTGCTCTGTAGGTGCATCCAATTAACACTCTTGCGTTATTTAAGTGCAAGTTAACCCATAGAGTCTCAAGCATGTAAAGTGTACTGCTTTCTAGCTGTGATACAGTAAGTGCATTCAGAAAATACATGAGACAACCCCCTTCCTTTCCACTTTCCCTGTCACACCGAAAGTGTGTGCAGTTATCAAAGCTTATCTCGAATTACACCAAGATTCAGTGATAACAATTACAAGGGGTTTGTATATTACTGTGAGTGCTCTGGACATCGGTAGTTTATTTAGAACAGATCTAGCATTTATGAGGATTAGGTAAAGATGAGATTTGAAATAGCCTTTGAAGTATTTAAGCTCGTTAATCAGCCCCGAATATGGTTCAGTACCCAGTTGTACTGCAATTAAAAGTTGTACTGTTTGACACGACAACCGTATATTACGAGGAGTTTCAACATCCTGCTCACCTATGTCTATCGAGTTGGTGTGTGCTGTTTTCGGTGAAGAATTAAGCGTTGGAGTACTGGATTTGCCATAGGCTAAGGCATTTTTAATTTTAATTAGGCTACAGACGTGGGTAGAGATCTTTATCTGACCTAAACTTGTGCATGTATCAAGTGTGCTTAGTGGATGCGGGTGCACTACACTGTTCCTGTTTTCATGCAAGGGAAGGGCCAGCGCTAGTGGTTTAGGAGTGTAAACACCCCTACCAGCTGTTTTTTCAACGCTGACAGGGACACAGGGGATAAAAAATGATTGGGACCTTGTGATGACCATGGTTTATTATTCCACTTATTGTTTGATACTAGTTGTGTCCTTGTATGGGTTTCGTGTGTGCTGCATTATGGGTTAGTTCCCAGCAGACTTGTACCATATATCCGATCAAAATTTATTTGTGTGCCATACTGCCATACTTGTACTATTGAGGGTGGCATTGTTGTGACGTTGGTTATTAGTGTGTGCCATGGTGCTATTTCGCACGTTGTTGTTGGCATGATTTGGGGTCATATTTTCCTTTTCTTTACCGATGGAGTTATGGTCAGGAGAGGACAGTGTCGACTTTCGGTGGGCTTTGACTTTTTTCTGGGATTGTTTGGTTACATGTCTAAATCTACGGTGATAGGTGGTGTAGTTGTACCAGCTATTTGATTACAATTACGTGGCCTTTCGAATGGCGTTGCACTCTGAGGGGAAAATTCTGTGTGGTACGAGACAGGTGGCACGGCGGGTTCTACGGTGTCTCTCAAAGGGTTGGGTATAATAGCTGCTTGCAATGTCCTATTATTTATTCCACAATTAGGCTTGGTGAGATAATTATATGCGTGCCTTTCTATGACTGTCTTGTCCACCGCAACCTTCATTGGTTTGTAGTTTCTGGCTTGCGATAGGGTGTGTAGGGAGTGGATGAATTTTCTGGTCTCTACCGGTGTTTCGAACTGAAAACGAATAGGGCAACACTTTTCGTGTTGACTCTTCTTCAGCCTATAGGTCATAGTCTTGGAGTTGGGCATTTTCGCCTCACTAAGTAAGATGCGCTGTACCTTTTTAGTGCCTCATTGTCCGGAACGTTGTAGACAATAGCATTTAGTTTAGCATCGAGTCGTTTTGTTACTTCTGCAGTGACGAAGTCAATGAGGTTATCAACCTTAGTTACCGATTCTGTGTCAAGTTTGGTAAGGTTAACAGTTTTCATGAGGATAGATGGAGGTGTCAGTTCACAGACCTGCGATCTGATATCGCTGATCTGATAATTTGGATATTTTGGTATTGTTTTCAGAAATTCCAGGATTTACTGACTTGTTTTTTATTTCCCCTAGCTCTGCCTTAAGTTCTCCTACAAACAACCTTAGAAGTTCTATTTCTGAGGATAGTACTGAAACAGAGCTTGAAGGTGGGAGTTTTTCGATGAGCACATAAGGTGTAGGGGGGTTCTGCATGAGCAGAGGGTACTGAATTTTTAGGAGTAGTGCTAATACTAGCTGCCAGTACAGTTTTATCCTCAGTTCCAGCTCGACGCTTACGGCATTTAGGTGAGTTATGTCACTCACTATAACCGTTTGTAGGGAGTGTGTTGCTCGATGTAGCAATCAAGGACTTACAGAGGATTGGGTTCGTTGCTTTTAACTTTGATTGACCATAACTATTTGATATGAGAGTTAATGGTTACAGGTATGAAAGTAGTATAGTGCTTGTGTAAGGATTACAACCAGATAAATTTTATGTAACGAATCACGCAGAAATGTAACGCAAACCTGGAACGTACCGCACACAGAAAAACAAAACTGCTTTGAATCTATCATATTGGTGGTCTGCAGGGGCACTGTCGATTAAATCACTAATGTCCACGAGAATCTCTGTGGGCAATACAGCTAAAACACATCCATACTTCGCGATCTGGGACTTAATTCCGTGGGTAGCAAAGAGGGGTTCAATGATGGCGAACCAAGTCCGCGGCTCAGTGAAACCAAATGCAGGTAGACGCAGGTCAACCATTGCGTTGATGGTTGAGTCCTTTGCCTTGTCAGTTTCAGTTGCAGCAAGCGAACTTGCAGGGAAGACATGAGTATCATGTGAATATACAGGTACACAGATACATAAATATATATGTGTAGTAAAAAATAAAAATTATAGCAATACAAATATAGAGTTTACAAAGCTAAGATGTTCAAACGGGCTCCCCAATTAACTTGTAGGGGCTGTCTAGGGAGCTCAACAACATAACAAATATGCGAATAAAAATTCAAGTCAATGAGATGATAGTGTAACAACATATTATCAAAAATACAGTAATGAGTTATATTAATAAAAAGGTTACTGGGATATTCCGTTAAAGTCCACTCCTACAAATTATTAATATAATCCACAGAAGTGTTCACTGCTGAAATCGTGTCTACTGGTAGAAGCTGTGTGCCGGTTGTACAGTTGTCTTCGGATAAGGATAATAGGTTCCTACAATAAATCCAAAGTATACAACACGGTATGAGTGGAGCAAGTAGACAGTAATGGCCAGTAAGGCGAACCTACCAACAGTATACTGTATTTCGAATTGTACTCGGAAGTTATATATATTTAAACATAAATCGTTTTAAACAAGAGTCATGTAAAATGTCTCTAGTTTCAATATCTAAAGAAAAGTGTACAATCATATTGTTACGCACTCCACATGTTTACGTTGTTCGGAGGTAGTCACCCCTATTGGAGTGAGATGTGAAGCACAAATCCAAATGTGGGCCACTTAGACATCAGGAACATCAAAGTGTTGTAACTGTTAACAGAACCCGTACTACCTTTTGCAATCATCGATAGTCAATGCAGTCTCACTGAATTACTACTTGAGTTCTCCACTGTTTTAAGGTGTGATTTCCAATACCCATCTTTCAAACACTAAAACATGGTCGTTTACTTTCTAGAAAATGCGTCAGTTGCCAATCTTGAATGACTTCGGCCTAGTCTTGCAGTTGGCATCAGCTAGAAATAGCTCTCAGGATTGTTGCGTGTTCACTACGCAACAACCGCGCTCCTTTCCCTTCCGAATCCAATCGTCTGTGGTGTTATTCGATCAGCATGGATAAACGAATTGGCCATTGAAAGTGAAGGAACTGAAGTACAGTTGAATTGTTGAACCTCTTTGATCCTCGGCGCTTCCCCACAACCTCAAATCTTTCTGACAGGGACATTCAGTTGAAACTAGCACATTCACTGAGTCGATGACATTACCAAATATCACACACACTAACTTGAGAACCCTTCATCACAAATGATTTTGCCTTACTCACTGACTTCCGAACTTCAGGAGTGGGATGCAATATATCGGCAAATTCACTCATTGTTTGGTTAGCACTACCTTCCACTGACCTCAAAATATCGTCAAACTAAGGCTCCAAGTCTCGCTCTCTGTATGCGTGTTAATCTTGATTCATTTTCTTTGCAGCCTAACAGTTAACCGCCTGGCTATAACCTATATGACAATACGCGAATTCAGCTCATTAGTGCGACCCAGGAAACCAAGTTATTTTTGTAGGCCATGAAGTTATCTAGAAGTTCAATGAGTTTATCGGAGTCATCTGTCAGTTGCCTTCCACTACCTTCAGCAGTTTCGAACACACTCTCAGAGATCATAGAGGGCTTCCAAAACCTTCGGCATAAAGTGCGCACTGCCCCAGTGTAAACTACCGTCTGGTTAGGAACTTACAATACTGTACCGTGCTGTCAGAAGAACCAGTACAATACCCCAATAAATTAACCAACTTCATGTCGTCGCATAGCCTGATATCACTCGTCATACCTTCAATCTCCTAAACAAGGTGAGGGTAATCAACCAGACTGCCATCAAATAAATGGGTTTCAAATTTACGCGACTTATGGGCTCCACCTTCCTTAACTGGTTCATTCATGTAAAAGGCATGTTCTCATCACTTATGTCATCAACCATATTGTCATGAACATTAAACAATTCATTGACGGCACCTACTCTTTTTGCTTCCTTGGTCTAGGCATTAATCATTGTCTGCAGACAATCCAGAAATGCATTCCAAATAATAATCATCCCAAAACAGATTAGAGGCTACAACCAACGCAGACGGATTTGCCAGCAATTCCTGTCAAGTTAGTACTGTAGGGGAACAAGAAAGTTCGTAAAACCAGCTGTGCCTCATCCGTTTCATCTTGAACGACCAGTTTGTTTATCTGTCCTGGTTGAAATTTATGGTGGATAATTAAACTTTCAGAGGACAAGAACTCAGTTTGTTATGACCGGAACTACGACCTAGTAGACTATGAGTCAATACTAAATTAATGCGCTGGATAATCTGTCCTTATCGCACGTCGACAACAATAACACCTCACGCACACAAAGACAGAAGAAAAGACTGGACGTTGATAAGAGGGCTTTTACTGTCTAAAAACATCAGTCCCAAAAGATTGACAGCACTCGCGTGTATATATGTTTAAAATAACCACGAGAGGCACTAATGCCACTGATGAATCAAACAGTGAACAACCAACAGGATTTCAGAGGGCACCAGTAGGGTAACAGAAACTTAGGTCGTTAATCAATACGTGGGGTGAGAGGAATACAAGCAGACATGTAAAAATGACTCGTAGAAAATTAGGTCTATATATCACAATTATTGCGTTATAGTATGGCTGTATATCTTCATAATCTCCATATTGTTGTTAACGAATATACATTTCAGCAGCCGAAAACGCTATTTTCTTCCTTTAATAACTGGGATGGTGTCTAGAAAAGCCAAGTTGCTGGGTTACATGAACCCAGCTAAAAGTCAGCAGGCAATGTAGTTCCAGCAAGTTGTGTATTCACATGGAAATCATGTGAGTTATTTCTAGTTGAAGCCAAGTTGGAGACGAGCTCGAAGTCATTCACGCAGTTCAAGTAACTAGCTTCCCAGAAGTCCCCTAGATTACTACACAGATGCTGCAGAGACAACTACATTTAAGTTAAATTTCCACAAACTGGACCTGGGGTTCTAACCAGGGAAACCACAGAGGTACGAACCTGATAGTAAGCATATATGCGTCACTTTTTCCATGTGAGGAGTATGTTCCGTGAAACTGACTTCCCCACTAAAGTAAAACATTCAACGCATAGAAGGAGTCCAGGGGATGATAAATTGTACTTTTGATCATATGCTGGACTGTTGACATTATGGGTACTGCTAGCTTATGGCCTAAGATATTTTTGACGTCTTCGTTTATTTTTTTTCAGTCGGCTGACATAGGTATATTTAATTTCTCTGTGACAAATTTGTCTTCTGCGCAGTCACAACTACCAAATACAGCTTCCATTAGACGTATTTTCGGGTGTAAATATTTACAAGCTTGGTGAAGCCAATTTCTTTGTATGGCAGGTTAGTACTCCACCTTTTGCTTAGTGCACAGTCAATTTTCGTAAGTTAACTGTTCTATCGTCAGTCTTAGATGTACTCAAGGTTATGTCGTGATAATAACTTCCGAGTTTCCTAAGATAGCCAGACTACCCTCTCGAATTATATTTCTTTAACACACTGTATGGCATACTGTTAATCCAGGTAGAAGGTCCTGCGTCGTACTCGTAGAGTTTTAGGGACTATCAAACCACACACTGACATTACCAGAGTAATCAGTTTTCTTGTAAGTTGGGTCACTGATACTAAAAAATTCTTGTGTTTCTTTAGGCATCTGTATCACCTCGTGCTTGATAAGCCGATTCGTATTGCAGCAGTATTTGCATAACTGGGTGTGTAGGGTGTTCGCAAGAATGCTTGTATGTCAGATAAACTCATTGTTTACTACTGTCATAATGAAAGCCGTACGCTGGCCTCCAACAGTGATTCTCTGACATCTACATACCAGAGGAGAGAATGAACAGTTGTTAATGATTGACAGGATATAGTTATGAAGTAACAAACATGATAGCCAAAATGCAAAAGCTTACACTACCGTTCAAAGGCATATTAAAATTCCACCTCTACCGACGATGACTGGATCTAAAATCCCGAGTAGGTTGTCGTAGTAAATGACACAAAAAACACTGGAATATAAGAATATAGTGCAAAACTTAACTCCGGAATAATAACATGTAACTCATTTAGAAAATTTCAACCACTAAATAAAAAGCAATCGACGTTCACTAACACAAGCGTTAAGGCCACATTTTCGAAATACCGACATTATTAGATTTTTGTTTGAGTGCATCAGTGGTAAGTGTTCCAGTTGTCAGCACAATTACAACAACAGAGGTTTGGTACCATCAAAATGTTACTTCCTGAACATGCATATGGAATCGACTTGCATCTTCATTTAGACGGTGCTGTTAGACCAGAAACTCTCCTTCAAATTTCACAACATCGAAAATCAGTAAATGTACCTAATACGTTGCCTGAATTTAAAGAAAAGCTACTTCCAAAACCTCCCTACTCATTGAAACGTTTTCTGGAATCTTTTGAAATTATTATACCCTTGATTTCAGGGGAGAAGGTGAGACTTAGTTTCACTTGATTTGTATTATGTCAATAAGCATTCTAAATAAGCTTTACCAACAGATATTTACTTATTTACATTAACTAAGCCGGATGTTATTTATTTGTTGCTTCATTGAGACGTAAACAAATGACGCAGAAACACCCGGTTCTATCCATTTATTGTAACTGGACTGCCAAATTTGTCACGGTTGAATATTTGAATGCTTGAATATCGAACTCATAATTGTGAGCATGCTTGCTGCTGTAAAAAGAATTTTAATCATACTTAGACTAAAGAAATTTATTTTCTAAAATTAAATCCAATCTCCGTCTATCTCTTCTATCATTCCATATTTGTTTTGTCTTTTTTATTTGAGATGAGTGAGGACGGAATATATATGTCACGAACATGCTCCTAAACTGAATTTCAAGTATTTCTTCTGGAAGTTTTTTCATTTTTGAATCAAATTAGTGAGATAACTACTAAATATTCTGAATTATCTTTCGTTAAACATTTTTTCTGGACGCGGAATATGTTAATATGCCACAACCTTGCGCGATTTTAAGAACTAGTTTAGTTAAGTTTACATTGGTACTAAGTAAAACCATAAATTTTTTAATTTTAATTTTGATTACAGGCTAATATATATCTTTAGTGGATGATCTAAAGTGTAAGGGGCTATTTTACTGGTTACAAACCATAAATGTTAGTCTGTACTTTCAATGTAGCCAAAGACTGTGCGATAAATACAAAACCAGAAGTTAAACATTTTCCCATTTATGTATTCTTAACACTTCCTACTAGTTAACTGAACTCCATCCGGTAATGTAGGGTGCGTAAAACATCTAACATTAGAATTCTGTATTTCACAGTCCTACAATGTACTCAGTGAAAAGTAGTATAATTTACGGTACGTATGAGTTTTTTGTCCTTCTACAGTTATTCACGGTGAGAAGAAATAGGTCATTAGCGGTACTAAAATCTAAACCATCAAACAAGAATAACGTCAAACGAAATTCAAATAAATAGACCCCCATATATTACTCGACAATGATGTTGTTGTATAGATGAATACTAGTTGTCATATTTCTTATTCAGATTGTTTTATTAGTCATTATAATTCCCAACTTTACTTTCATTTCAAGTTTTAACACCGCTGATTAGCTTCCATCTTTTTTACTCTCACATTCAGGAAGTGATAGCGCGTATCTGTGATGAATTCGTTGAAGATTGTGTACAGAAAGGTGGACTGTGTTATGTGGAGGCAAGATTTTGTCCATTTATTTTAACCGGTCCTAAACTGAACGCTGAAGAAGTTCTGAAGACAGTCCTAGAAGCACTGAAGATATCTAGTGAAAAAAACCACATAGAAGTTCGAACCATTTTGTCAATTCTGAGACATATGCCTGAAACAGCAAAGCCGACTTTAGAGTTAGCCAAAAAGTATAAATCACATGGAGTTGTTGCTATAGACATTGCAGGTTAGTAGTGAAATTTTAAATTTTGTACTTCGGAAATCCATTTCTTTTCTATGATTTGTTAAGTGAGTAATTCTTCTGAGTTGATTTCATCCTAACCCCCCTGATAGGTGGATTCCATCATTGTCTCAAATACACTTAGTTCAGATTCTATTCACACGACTCGAGAACGTCAATTAAAATCTCAAACCTTATATCTAATGCTGCGATACAAATGAAGCTATATCGTATGTTGATAGAATGCTTTCCAATCTCTCAGTTTTGTGTCCTTCATTGTTGAAGTTTATAATAGAAAATGTTAATGATGGTGTCAAAACTCTGAAAGTGGATATGAATTTACAATCGAACTTAGATGCACTTCGAAGTGTTGACAATAAGATATTTCATGCTGATAACACTGTGGCGAATGTCTTTAACCAAACAACAGTAATAGTTCTTTGGAGACGATACATCCTAACTACAGTTTAAAATAAATTACATACATTGCCATTATAGAAGGGGAAGGGAAAATGGCAACAATGTCACAAAATGCTAGCATGTTTATGCCCGTTTTATAAGTAATGGAAGTGAAGAGACCAAACCATAGTGGCTATTTGTTGTTTTTTGTCATATTTTGTACTTTTTATGCTTCACACATGCATAGCCTTTAGGAACACTTGAACGGTTACAGTGCACCAACAAATTCCGGTACAAAATGACTAGCCTCCCCCTCAAGGTACCAGTTAGTTTACTGTATCATCAGTGTTTTCAGCTAAAGCCATCCCCAATCCATAGTGGTCAGGATGGAAATCCATATAGTAACATGCTCTCTGTGTTTATATCAAGCAACAGTACTACTCCGGGATTCATGAGAATCTCTATACCCAAAGATAATTTCATGAACATCAGAGTTTTATTCATGATATTGATAAGGAATATGGAGAATCTCATGTTACAGCCACGATCTCATGTGTATCACTCACCATAGGAATGGTGACCAATAAAAATTCAGCTGCATGAGGTTGATAAGGTGTTTTCTTTAAATTAGGGATGCACAAATGACTTGAAGAATCCGATTAAGTTGCTGTTAATCATAACAAAAAGATGAATAACTTTGCTTATCTCTATTCCAACAAAATCTGAAATTCAAAGATAAAAAGTTCATTGGTGATATTGATTATTTTCTTAAATAAAACATTTACAAACTATCTCAGCTTTTCAACCCCCATATTAACCAATCGACTAGCTCAGAAACGCTATAAGCTACCATAATAACGATATTTTTTTAAAACAACGAAACTGAAATGAAGTTGTAGCATTTTATAAATTCTTTTGAAAGAAATGAAAAGTGAAACTGGAACTCGCTATTGCAGATAAATTCACATGTGAATAAAAAGTGCCAAAAATGTTTAAACGACATGTAAGCGGTATTGAAACACGATTTATGCTATTCTATCAATTAACTATAGCACGTAGGAAGAATGTCTGATAGAATAAATGCTAAAATATAGTGTTAATATTCATCCCCCTAGTTGACATTCTAAAGGAGTGAAAAAGACATTTAAGGAGAATAAGGTATTCTCCGAATTCTCGCTATCTCTAGCTTATGTAATAAGATCAGTAGTGTAGGATTGATAATCAAGACAATATTCGGATATAAAGTGTGGTGTTACTTTTTAACACTTTCTTTAACTTTATATTAGCGCTTATCTCGAGCAGATTTCTGTTAGATGGGTAACTTTAAATAAAGAAAATAAATTATTAATCAGGCTGTAAAAGTTAGATAGCAGCAATGACCAACATCGGCTAAACAACTGGTTCAGTCTGCCGCATACAGGTCATCATTACTTTTTAATATACTTTTCTTCCTTTTACTTCATCTTTCCCTTATAAAGGTGATGACTCTGTATTAGAAAAACAAAGTGTAGCAAATGAGATTGTTCAAACATTTCAAGAAGCTAAAAAGTCTGATATTCATCGTACAGTTCATGTTGGTGAAAATAGTTCAGCAAGGACTGTTCATGAAGCCATCACTGGATTACACGCTGAGCGTATCGGTCATGGATATCATATTTTAGATGATGAAAAGTTATACAAATCAGCTGTCAGTACTGGTGTACATTTTGAGGTAGGATGATTGAGATATCGAATGTTTATTTCTTATTTCCTATTTGGCGTCAACTGAATTCATTCCTGTAACACTTCAGATGATGTTGAGTGTAGTCGACAAAAGGGTATGTGAATGGATATCGTGGTATCTAATAATTATTTCTATGTTGATTTTAAAACACAATTAACAACAGTGCTATATTAAAACAATTAGTCCCTTTGATAAATTTGAATAAGGCATTAAGAAGGCAAATTTCGCGATATGATATCATTTTGTAGTTTCTTTACAACCACTTTACAACCAACATGGTTAACAATAATAAAATAAAGTTCATGACAATTATTCAGTTAAATAAAAACAAAAGTACATACTAATGACCAGCCATATTTACACGGTCATGTAGTCCATGGTAGGCGAAGATTGAAGTTTATTGTTTTTGTACACACAGTTTAGACTGTATGTGATTAATCCAAAGTGCTTCCATCACCTTCAATAACCTTGAATTAGAATTATGTGAAATAATTGTGAAACAGTCATTAATATTGATTTTGTGACCTGACATTAATAAGTGTTTTGCAATAGATGATGCTGGATTTCTATTCAGATCAATCGCGTTGGGATTTTCCAGATGATTTAGTAGCCATTTTGGAACATGTTCTTTTCGACGACATTGGAACATTCTGTTGGTTCTACCTATATAGATGTCACCGCAGCTGCAGGTGAACTTGTAGATACAGTTTGAAGTAGAGTCCACAGAATTTCGTCCTTTAATCGTCGGTACAGTGATCGAAAATGTTCGGCAAGTGAGAAAAAGAGATCCGGAGTAGAATGTGCGTTTGATGGCTGACCGAAGTCTTTGAGCTGTCAACTGCATAATCTGGTCACCCTTGAATCGTAGATTAATAAAGATGGCTTTCTTTGGTACAGAAGCTGTCTTTTTTAGATGTGGTCTTTCTTCACTGTGACAAGTGATAAGGTTTTGCGGATAACCATTAGCTAATAAAACTGAATGCATATGTCGAAACTCATCCATCACTGTGTCACTCGTGCATATTTTTCGGGCCCTTGAGAACAAACATTTCACTAGGGAACGTTTATACTGGATAGGAACAAAACTGGTAAAATGAAGATATTGTCCACTCCATGTCTGTTTACGAAAAATAGACCACTGAATCGTTCCATCATCTCTTCTGGTCTTTGTAATATCGAGGAAACCGAGTTTGTTATTCGATTCGAGTTCGGAAGTCACTCGAATATTTGGATGAATATGATTAAATAGGGTAATAAAGTTTTCAATAGATTTACTATTATTACCAATAATGAGAGTATCATCTACATAACGTTTATACAGCATAAATTCTCCAAGCATACCTTGCATTTGTCTCTCCAATTTCGACATGAAAATATCTGCTAACAGGGGCCTAAGAGGGCTACCCATCGCAACACCATCGATTTGTTTGTATGCCTTTTCTTGGAAGGTGAATCTAATATTTTCTGTACACATTAAGATGATGTCTCTGATATAAGTTACAGGAATGGGTAAGTTTATTTCATTGCTTGTGATGTGATCGCAAATGAAATCAACAGTTTCATTAAGGGGAGCATTGGTGAATAAAGATTCTATGTCAATTGAACACATAACCTTATCCTCAAAATTCAAGGTGTCTAGCATATCACAGCTTAATGATGCATTTATGAATGCAGCTAAAGCAGCTTTCATTACTGATGAAGAACGTCAGCATTTAATCTCACATTTAGTGAGTAGAACAAGAAATCGGGTCATTAAAATCTAAACAGTGCTATAGTCTTGGAGATGAGTTTTAAAGCATAATATGTTTAACCGCCTAGCAAATTAATTGTACAAATGGTTAATTTCCTCTTCTCGTAATACTGACTCATCCAAGTTAACTGATGGTCAGTTATTGCTGTAAGTCTGAGTGACTTTTGAACTCTTATTACTATTACAATAATGCAGCAGATATCAGGATAAAAATGACTTTGAAATCAGGTGATACGATGAATCAGGTTGATGACTACTTCATTATCTGATGTAGTAGAATTCAACCATCATGATTTTCAGTGTATTTTCATTTTATTTTCTGCGTCAAAGAATCCAAATTCCAAATAATAGTCAAGATTGTGTCACCGAAAGCTGCTGACAAATAAAAACTAACTTCCAGTGAAAGGTCAAGAGCTTTGTGAAATGGTTAAATTGCTCATTGACAAAAATCATGTCATAAAGCACAATTGTCTGTATCTGCGCAAGATCTGACACTAAGACATGATATCATCACTACCTTAAGGACAATGTCGAAGTAAAAGCAATATTCAGTGTTTTAAAATGATAACTCATTATACTGTTGATTGCTGGAATCATTAAAACATGAATCCATAACAATTAGATTATATTGTATGTTCAGTGGGAATTTCCGCTGTTATCGTTTTGACAGAGTATTGTATTGTGTTGTATCATAAGAGTTAAGGCTACTTGAAAATAATTTTCATAACAGTATGGGATTTCATAACCATGACGTCTAAAGCATAATAAAACGGTATTTAAATCTGGCCTGTTTCAACAACGGGAGCTACTGAGTTGAAATGTTAAAATGAACTTGTCAGCAAGCACACACGTCTATAGATCCTTCAATTGCTACAGTCTAGACAGTTGGCAGTATTGATTAGTGGTACATATTTTAGGAGTGTGTTTTTTTTACTTAAAAGTGGTGGTAAGTTGATTTGGTGGACTAGTTTCGGTGTTTTATGGCTCGTACGCAGTCATGCAGGTAGATCACTTCACAGTGATGTGAAAACAACTTTTATTTTCTTTGTTCCTCTTAACTGTCTAAGCGACTTTACATTGGTACACAGTATCATATTCATCTCTTTAGTAAGAAGTGTAGGGTGACAATAAACATCTACTTGCCAGTAACATCATAGTCTATAACCATCCAGTAGAACGCCTAAATGTTAGTCCTTTAAAATTGCTGAGTGTGTCAGTAAACTAGTTCCCCCCGAAACTAGAAAATAGATTGAAAGTCTTATGCTCTTAGATCAAATCAAATATTTTAAACATCAGAGTACATGTAGTAAAGGAGATGAAATATGATGTAGTTCAATAAAGTTGTTTAGCTAATCTGTTTACTTGATTGATGCAGTTTTAAAACGAATAGTGTAATCCAGTCTAACAGCTTTAAATTGACAGAGATCATCAGAAGGCTTCATTTTATGACACTGAGAATCACAGGCATAACATGTAGTCATCATGACAAACCAGCAAGAATTAGCGATCCATTACGCTGATTTTGTACTTCCCAGCAGTGTACATTGGTAACCTGCATGCTGAATAAAGCCATAGAATGCATCTATTAACATGGAATTTGGGAAGTCTCAATGAATCACTTTTTTCAGTGGGAATCTAGTAAATTTCTTGCGGATCTGAATAATCTCCAAGCTAAAGTGAGAATTAGAATTCCAGCCACAAGAGTTAACATGTTCAGTGCGGAAACTAATGGATTTAAGCACAATACAAATCACTGGGTAGTTTCAATATAAGAGGGGCCTACTAAAAATACTCTTTAATTCCGACTTATTTTTTAGTCGATGAAAATTTGTGACAAAGACTATTATTATTATTCACCTGGGTTCCGAGTGGAATATAGGGCTACAACAACACGTCTTCACTTTCTTCTATTTTCTGCTATCCTCTTCAGTTGGGTCGACGATTGTCCATAATCTCTCATCTCCTCCTCGAACGATCTAACCCATGTCACCTTCTCACCGACGACCCACTCGTCGCCTCCCATTTGGATTCCACTCGAGCAATGGCCTGGCGCGCGATGTCATTCAACGGTTCCTCCAATGTGTGCCCGATCCATCTCCATTTTCTCCTACATACTTGTTCAGCAATCGGCTCTTGGTCGGTTCGTCGCACTGCAGAGCTTCTTGTTGCTAATTCTTTATGACCTGCCACTTGGTCTTCAGTATGGAGCCGGCGAAGGCAGCTATTGATAAAATCCTGTAACTTGTTGGTAATCTTTTCCTTGACATGCTGGTCAAGTTTCTGACCCGTGTATAAGCACTAACTGACTGACTTCACATTTGTGTTGAAAATCCGAATCTCGTTCCTTATGCTGAGTGCAGAAGATTTCCAAGCTGGTGTCAGGTTGATGAAGGAGTATCTTGCCCTCCTGATTCTGACCAGCCTTGATATCTTCATCCGTTCCGACTGCGTGTGATTGAAACCGTGCTTCCTGGCCAGATCAGCAAAGGAATTGACCTCGTGACAATGACTACTATTGCATACAATCAATTTCTCACAAATTTAAAATAATAAAGTCATTGTTCGTTTTTATTATTTATTATTAGCTCTGTCCATCATCAAGTATTGCAACAGGAGCTGTGAATATGAAAAATGCCAGAAATCATCCTATTCATCGTTTTATTGAAGACAAAGTCAGTTACTCTATTAATACAGATGGTCCAACATTGACGCAAAGATGGAATCTGGAAGAAGCCAAATATTGTATGGAGGAATTTGGACTGAAATACTCACAACTTAATGATGCACATATGAATGCAGCTAAGGCAGCTTTCATTACTGATGAAGAACGTCAGCATTTAATATCACATTTACTGAGTAGAACAAGAAATCGGGTCATTTAAATCTAGACAGTGAAATCAACTATTTGGATGAATGACTTTTTAACCAAAAGTATATTGAAATATTTACAATAATAAGGCAACATGAATATATGTGTAAAACTTGGGCACCGTGGTAGTAAGTAATTCCATATTAGTTTGTTTATTAGATGTATCACACAGTCAGTGAAACAGTATTATTTACTGGATTACACAGTTTCGAACACAATTTATCATTCATAATCATATCAATTATAATCACACGACTTTGAAACTTGAGTTTTATAGTTTTCTTTGTCTTCTCCTATTTGTCGTAGGGGTAGTAGAATTTTCCAGATATCTGGGACAGGTGTTGAATCATTCCTATTACATGCATTTGCAGTTGATTCGACAAACAAAGCTTCTGCTATCAATCTCTCCCTCCACCCTGTGACATTTGATTTTAAAACTTTCATCCTATCTCATCCTACTGTATGGTTGCATTTAACTGCGTGTAGTGAGTGCTATAGCTGAACTATTCTCTGGATTTCTTATCTTATTTGGGTCAACCAATATAGATTTTGCTAGGTTGTTATGTTCAACTAGTCTGACTGCACCTGTTCTACTAGTTTGACCTACGTATTTGACCTGACAATCATTGCAGGCAGGGTATCAGAATAACTAAATTGTTTTGTTTTAAAGGCTCGACAGGATCCTTTAACTGACAAAGCTTGTTTCTAATTGAGTTTGTGGGTTTGAATGCCAGCCACTTTTATTCCTGCCTTGTTAAGAATTCTTCGTGAGGTTTCCGAGGTTCCTTCCTTGTATGAAAGGCAACATGAAATTTTCAAATTTTCATTCTTTAATTTAATAATTTGAAATGACTTTAATTTAATAACTTGCTGACAAATAATTTCTTATGCAAAATATGATTTCAGTAAAGCAAACTGATGACTAGTCTGCTTTTATTATTGAACAGGTTTTTTTGCTTTATTCTACTAATTCTGTTTCACTGAAGCGCCTAATTTCAATTTTGCTTTATTGTTTTTGATTAAATGATAGTAATAAGTTTTCTTTGTACAAATGAAATTTTGCATTAGTATTTAGAGGTTGACGGTATTGACGTTCGCGAATTGTACGGAGTATACTGACGCAAGATCTTATACCAACAACTTCTATAGTATTCGCTCTTCGTGTATCAAAGACAAAGCAAAACGCCACAAATGATCGTCCAAAGTACTTGATATATTTCGGGACCAAATAGTAAACCGTATTGAGTGCTTAACTAGCTAGTGATCGTGCACGAACGTGATACAACGGAGTACGAAATGGCAAGGATGCTTAACCAGAAGCCTTCAGCTAAACAAGTCGACTTAAACAGTGAGGGTCAGCATCCGATGTTCAGTGATGATTGCTGTGGTCAATAATTTTTGGGAATTATTTACCGTTACAGCTCACTCCTCCCCTAGTGGGGTTGTGAGAACCTTAAGACAGAAACAGCCGGAAGTGAAAAAACTCGATGGTTCCCTTATGGGTGAAAAAAACTCCTCCGAGCGGCTTGGTGGAGTGCCTACTGGTCTATCTGCCTATGGTAATATGGTGTTTGTACGTGGCTTCTTTGATTTTGTTCGTTGGATCTCGTGCTTCTTTTGTTTCTTGTCCAGTGCCCGTCGCACCTGGAAAAGAAAACAAGAATGCTAAGAACCTTGTCGAGGAAAATGTACCAAATTAGCGGTTTTAAAAAAAATGATGTGCAGTAAAATGAAGCATAGTTTAGAACATCGAAAAAAGTATACATCTAATTCTTTTAGTGCATGTATAATGTACGGTTATAGACAAAAATCTTTTACTTGTGTTTAGTGATGCTACATAAAAAATTTGATATGTCTGAAAAAAAGAAATAATTAATTCCACAAACGAATGAGTTGGGTTAATCGCACCACTCAGTTATGTGATATAGGTGTGAAGGTATTCTGGGAATCTTACGTGACGTCCAGAACGCGTTCTCTTAGAGGGCCCGACCGAAGGTTCGGTGGCTTTCGCCGTGCTAAGGAGTTCTTCGAGGAGCAAAGGATATTCAATTACTTGTGGATTATCGGGTTCGTTTAGCTCTAGGCTAATAGGATTACCTTCCAAGTAAGCCAATTTCAGACGGTCACTGCTGACGGTGTCTTCGCGGCCTTTTTTGTCTAAGACAAAGAATTTATCCATACGTTTAATGACTTCATATGGTCCGTCATACGGGGGTTCTAGAGGGCGATGCACAGAGTCGCGACGAACAAATACGTGTGAAGAAGTTTTTAAACAGAGGTGAACGAAGACATCAATGGACTGTGGTCGGAGGGGAGCAGGTTTAACTGGACGCATAGCGTTTGTAAGCCTGCTGACGTATGAGTACTGATCTACCGCTGGTGGGAAGCTCGAGGGAGAAACAAACTCATCTGGTAGTCTTAGTGTCGTGCCATATACTAGCTCAGCGGTAGTACAACCAGCATCGGTTTTTAAGGCGTTTCGTATTCCTAGGAGAATTAACGGAAGGTGGCACAGTGGTTAGGTCTCTCACCGAACCCCTGCTGACGCACACCCGATATCTATGGTCGGCCTGCAAAATTTGGGCTACCGATATCCATGCTGAGAATTCCATGCTTGTACTTAAAATACGGTGTGGTATTAAGCTGTAATCAAAATACAAAATATAAATATATATTCATTCCAATGGGTGTTGCTTGCAGCTGACAAACCAGCTTTCAACTGTCTGTGTAGACGTTCTACCATACCATTAGCTTGTGGATGGTAGGCTGTTGTTCGAAAACGCATGCAACCTATGATTTTAGTCAGGGTGAAGAATAAGTCGCTTTCGAATTGCCGCCCGCAATCAGCTGTTAGGGAAGATGGGCATCCAAAGTTTGCGATCCATCTCTCTACAAAGACGCCTGTGACGGTTTCAGCAGATACATACTTGAGGGGTACTGCTTCAGGCCATCGTGTGAATCGATCGATGCAGGTTAACATATAGGTATATCCATGAGATTCTGAAAGGGGGCCAACCAAATCTATATGGACGTGTTCGAAACGGGCATCGGGGATAAGAAAGGTGCCAAGTGGGCTTTTGGTGTGTCTTACTACCTTGCACTTTTGGCAAGCTAAGCACGTGTGTGCCCATTCCCTTACTTCCTTATTAATTCCAGGCCAACAAAACCGACTAGTTACGAGCTTGACGGTAGTTCGAATACCTGGGTGGGATAAGCATTGCAACGTATTGAAGACGCTACGGCGATAACTTTTAGGCACGATGGGGCGAGGAGTACCAGTGGAAATATCGCAGAGAATAGTATCTTTTCCCATACCTAAGGGTTTCTTGGATAATTGTAGAGTTGTTTTCGACAACTCATGCTGAAGCTCGGTATCTTCTTTTTGAAGACGAGCCAGTTTTACAAGGTCTATGACGTCGATTTTGGTGAGGGAAGAAATGCGCGATAAGGCATCTGCCACAGTGTTGTTCACTCCGGATACATGGCGAATATCCGATGTAAACTGTGAAACGTTATCCAGTTGTCGTGATTACCTGGGTGAATACTTATCTGAAGTTGAGTTCAGAGAATACTTCAGAGGTTTGTGGTCAGTCAAAATAATGAATTCACGACCCTCCACTGAATGTCGAAAATGGCATATAGCACAGTACATAGCCAGAAGTTCTCTTCCGAATGTGCTGTACTTCGTTTCAGCTAATCGAAGGCGCCTCGAGAAAAAGGCGAGTGGTTGCCACTCTTTGTAAACTAGTTGTTACAGAACTGCGCCGATTGCAGTGTCTGATGCATCAACTGAGATACTTAACGGTGCCGTTGGATCCTGATACATTAGAAGTGTGGCATCCGCAATAGCTTTTTTTACCTGAGTGAAAGCATTTCGAGCAGACGTGTCGAGTTCGATAGACTTGTTATTCCCTCGAAGAAGGTCTGTCAATGGCTGAATCAGAGAGGCACAGTTGGGAATAAACCGTCGGTAATAACTTACCAAGCCGTTAAAAGTGCGAAGACTTTTCACTGTCTGTGGCTCTGGAAAGTTCAGTATCGCCTCGACTTTAGTAGCCAGTGGGCGAATGCCCTGGCAGTCAATAGTGTGACCCAGAACGTCGAGTGAGTCAACGCCTATCTGACACTTCTGAATATTGATGGTAACACCGTGTTGGCGTAACCTTTCGAATGCCAAGTCCAAGTGTCTAAAGTGAGTTTCCTTGTCTTGACTGGCAATGAGTCAGTCGTCTAAGTATGCGTATACAAAGTCGAGACCGCGAAATACTTCGTCGATGAAACGTTGGAATGTTTGTACTGCATTCCGGAGGCCGAATGGCATACGTGGAAATTCGAAAAGTCCGAAAGGCTTGATGATAGCCATTTTCGGAATACCTTCCGTTGCCATCGGGATTCGGTTATACGCTTTAACCAAGTCGATTTTAGAGAATATAAATGCGTCAGATAACGTTGCCGTCAAGTCGTGTATGTAAGCCAATGGGTAGCAATCAGGGATTGTTTTGGCGTTCACTCGCCGGTAATCACCAGTGGGTCACCAATCGTTGCTATCCTTTTTCGGTACCATATGCAGTGCGGATGCCCATGGACTATTCGATGGCCGAATGATGCCAAGGGTGAGCATATGGTCGAATTCATTTCCAGCAATTCTCAGTTTGTCAGGGGCCAGTCGTCCTGCTTTAGGTGTCACGGGCTGTCCTGAGGTTATGATGTGGTGCATAACATTGCTGGTTATGCATGGGAGATCGTTAGATGGGCAATTAAGTTCCGAATATTTGTCAACAATCGGTTGAAAAGTTGGATCAAGGATTGCTTTCATCTTAACGAGTGACAAGCTAGAGCCTATGTAGGTGATGCCTTTTATAGACAGACTAGTAGTATTGTCAATAATTCGTTTTCGGCGGACGTCTACGAGTAAATCACGTTGATTAAGTAGGTCCGTGCCATTGATGGGCATTGTGACGTCAGCGAGAAGGAAAATCCACTGAATAGGTTTGCGTAAACCTACGTTCAGATAGACGTATTTCCTACCAAAGGTTGCAATTGGTTGAAGGTAGGTTGAAGGTAAGGCTGAAGGTAGGTTGAAGGTAGTTGAAGGTAGGTTCCTTCTATCGATCTGCTGCTGTAGCAGAAAGGACGCTGACTTCGGTGCCTGTGTCGACTAAATATCGAGTCTGGCTGACCACATCATGAATGTAAAGTAGGCGGCTAGTGCCACCGGCGACGGTTGCCACTAACGCGTGCCGGCGGGATAGTTTCCCAAAGACTTTGAGACATTGCCGAAATTACAAGGTTTACAACAACATTTCGCTTCCTGGCCGTCACCATTAAAAGAATTACCTGTTTATGATGGCCATGGCAGGGACAGGGGTTGGACGTATTTCTTTTGAATACAAAGCGTGGGTTTGAGTTTTTGGATAGCTAGTGCCTCGTCTATGCCCAAATGCCTTGATTTCACTCCCTTTTATAGGTTTGATTGAATCTTGTATATTACTTTGAAGGATTTTTCGAAAGGCGCTGAATGCCCTGAGTTGATCAGATGTTCTGTCACTGAAATGTATACATGTTTTCGTTCTCCTTTTACTAGCCAGGCTGGGTAGTCTTCGTGAGCGTGTTTTCCAAGTTGGCGCATGGTACGGCCTATGTACTCAGCTCCACAAGAGCAAGTAAACCGTTATATTCACGCTGAAGTGACCCAATGTGACAGCTTGTCTTTCACGGTCTGGCTGAACAGTTTCTTGAAAGAAAACGTCAGTCGTAGGCTCGCGGCGAAGTATGCTTTCCTCAGCAATTCGGAGAGGCGTTTACGAAGGATTTCCGCTTCAATATCACCCTTGAATTCTAGATTAAGCAGAAGTATCTTCTTCGGAACGGATTGGACTTGTTCGGAAGTCTTCATAGATTTGAGATTCTTGTCTATGAACCTGGGCGGAAAACCGTTTTCCATCAGGGTTCTTTGGAGATTACGCAATTCTTCGTCAATCACTTCCTCGCTGCATATCTTCCGAATCCTCGATGAAAGAGCGTATATCTGCTTAGGGGCACGGAGCTTTGAAAGTTGATGAATTGTCCATTCCATGTAGGCTTTTTGTATATGGACCTTTTCAGAGAGTTGTTGGTGTTTCTTGTCAGATGGACATCGAGGAAGTCGAACATTCCGTCGGATTCAGTCTCAAGTGTAAAGTCAATGTTTGGTTGGGTAGGTTTTTTAGATCACAATTCTCACCACAAATAATGAAAGTATCATCAATATGTCTCTTGTAGAGATAAAGGTCGTCGACAGTTGATGATGAGGGGTTGTTTTTTGGTTGGCCAAAATGCAGTCGGCTAATAGGGGTCCTAAAGGAGAACCCATTGCTACTCCATCTATTTGCCCGTATATTTCTTTTTTGAAGGTGCATCGTAGTAACAGTTCTTTCATGTAATGGATCGGCATACCGGCATCGATGCTATTGGATTGAATGCAGTCACAAAGGAAACATACAGTTTCTGTCAATGGAACTCAAACCTTTATGTCAGTAAAAAAGTTATAGATGATGAACTAAAGAGAAAAAAACATTCACTTCTGGTTATCGTTTGTGAGTCTGATTTAAAATTACACATTTCAAATGGTCTAGGTGGACAGTAAGTGAGTCTTACTTCTTCACTACGGAAGTGTAAATCTATAAGGTTCGAATTATCTTTAAAATACAGCTCTACAGTTTGAGACTTTTATATTCTACAATATCTAACCAATGAAAATCCATCCTTGTCGTCCTCTGCAACCTTGTACAAGTCTATTCAAAAGAGACAAAAGGTGAGCAGTCATACCATAACATCACTAATGGGTTGTACAACATGAAGAAATGCAACAGATATGAAGAAGTGTACTTTTGTGTCATTGTGAGTTGAGTAAAAGGCCACTATGTAACGTTGTCGAATAGACTGTTGTATCCGGTTGCACACCAAAATACCACTGTGCTTGTGTTATATATGACCGTATGAAGCAGATTTTATATGGAATCATAGGGTAACCCATATTTTAAAAGTATGAAGGCTTTGAATTATTCCTTAAGAAGTTTGATTACTACAAAGAAACCACATGACTTAATTTGTTCAACACACCTGAAGTTAGTGTTTGTTTGTTGTTGTTTTTTTTGGGTAGGATTTTGGCTACATTCCAACAAACTTTCAATATCATGAGGAATAAAAGGCGCAAGAAGGTAAGAATGCTTATTATCTAGACAAAACACAAATTAAAGGGTAAAAATTTATGTAGTTTGTTTTCTGAAGCAGTTAAATTGGTAACAGACAGATAAAAAGATGGATCAATATTAATTTTCACATTTTTGACCTCAAATTGCTAAAAATTAAGCCGGTATTTCACCAATTAAGCTGAAGGATAAACTGAGCAAAAATTCCATTTTGAAAAGTTCGCTGATTATAAAAACCGCTTTTTTTAAAACATTGTTTGATCTAAGTCTTAAAAGGCTTGTAAAACATCAGTAGAATATTAAACAACTCCAGTACTGTCCAGTGCTCTCAGGCTTTACAATGATTCTCTAACCAATGTCAACTTAAGATGAAATAGTGGAACTAATCAAATCCCTGCAAACCAACACTTGAATATCGATCCGATGCTCACTAGCGGCTGGCCTTATTCAGGTAGTGTGCAAGTCATGACCAGTGGGGTACAGCAGGTCTGGTGTGAGGATAAATACTCGTCACCGATAACATTTGCTAGTGGTTGCAGTACATCGTGAATTGGCAGCAGATGAAATTCATGAACTGGTCACCGGATCGCACCTCAGTGGTCGAGTGATCAATTGGCTCGCCTCATGACCGGGAGGTCCTGAGTTCGAACCCCTGTGGTGGGTGTATACTCTGTCATCTGCCCATTCTTGTCATTTGGAAGCCTAACAAAGTGATCTGTTGTTATTTTTATTCAGATAAGTTTAACTAATACTTCTGATTTCTTTTTCATTCAAATTTATATGCATAAAACAAAGAATTAAAGATTACTATTCCCAATGATTTCCTAAGTGTAGTGGACTGGATCATATGAAATACTGTTGGGTGCAAGAAGAACGGAAAAAGACTCTAGAAGATGTGGACTCTGCAGACGATTTATGCCTCATGTTATTCAAACTCGAAGACCTACGGGCCAAAACCAACAATTTGACAGGATAAGCAGCGAAGGTAGGCATTCAGTTGGACATAGGGAAGACAAAGGTAATGAAGATATCTAAACAACAATGACAAGCCTCAATCGCTGTCAGCAGGAGAAATATGGAGGCAATCACTTCATTCACTTATCTGCCTGAGAAGAATCTTTCAACTACAGATAGTGGCATGGATGAAGCTGTGGGAGGCAGAATTAGAAAAAAAACAAGACTGGAGTTCGTTATTCCGAAATCAGTGAGAAAATCTCCTCTACCCAGCATAACAAGCAAAATTTGAATTTTCCTCAACACTAATATCAATTCAGTGATTCTGTTTGGTTCAGAGGCTTGTTACATGCAAAACATTTTTGCAACAAACTGCAGATTTTCATTAGTAGCCTTCTTCGCTCTACACTGAAGGTCAGATAGTTTAAAAGGATTAACAAGCAAAACGAAATTGTGACAATAAACCAACCAAGATTCTTCTACCCAACAAATATTCCGAAGGTAATGAAGATGGATTTGACATGCAGCAAGAAGACGGTTGAGTGACGTCATGCCCCAGATCATCGCTGAAGTGGAGCTCAAATGGGAAGCTATGAGTTGGGCTTGAGTGTGAGGGTGATTTAAGGTTATCTTGTGAGTGTGAAATGGAAGCTCATCGGCAGTCGTGGAGCCAGCTTAAATGGACTGTAGAGAACATATTGAAATGGAGATGTCCTGGAGAAGTCCTATATTCCACTCAGGATCCATGGAAGTATTAATAATAAATTAGAATAAAGCAAGAATAGCAGTTTGTGCAGAATAAGACAGTACCAACATTCATTTTGCCGGCTTCTCATTAGTTGTGTATAGCCTAAGGAAATTATTAAGTTTGTGTACAGAACAGTTTTACCATACTTATGTTACATGACGTCAGTGGGTACATTCAATCCATTAGCATCGATGTCGTTATACCGACATACTAGATGGACGCAGTTGTTCGTATAGTTTTGAACTGATATTGGATTCGTCTTTCATTTTCTTCAATAACTTTGTTAGCTGGAACTCCGTCTGTTCGGTAGGATCTTTCTGTGGAGACTGTTTTTGAAACTTTTTATCATCAACTTTATGTAAAAACATTGGTTTTTCGGATTGGTAGCCTCAAGATCAGTCATGCATTCTCATCCCATGGATCGCTATAGTTTAACTTTGCCCTTAAATGTTTCTCACATCACTGAATATAATTCAGCCCCACCATTGAAATTTATATTCTGTTGACTATAATTAAATCATTACTATACCACTCAGTTATCTATTAACATTCCATGTTGTGAATGACTGCACAATTTATATACATTCAATCAACTTTGTTAACTAACAAACTGTTATTCCACCTTACACATGCACCACAATACAATTTCTGATACAATTTTCATTTACGTCTGTGATGACAGCTGTCTGCAAGACAAAACTGTAGACAACAATTGACGTCAATGTTTACTTCCGAATCGGGGTTATGAGAAAAAACAATAACACAGCTTAACCTTGAGGAACTCAATAACCAATCACAACAGAATTAGCGTATGCAAATACCATTCGCAGATATAAGGATAATTTGTAAGCAACGGTCACAAGCAGTAGAGAATAACCTTCAGCAAGAAAATAACCAATCATAAGACGTTGCTTCTCTGCTAAAATGACGAATAATAATGTACGCGAAGATATATAAATATCTTTTTAAATCACGGAAAATTCCCATTGTAACATATAGAAAATCAAAACAAATGATTCAGCGAAGAGACTCTTTTCAACGAATTTATCATCAAGCTGTACAATCGTATATATATGGTTTTTAAGAAGTTATATCCGGTGAGGGAATTGAATCATAGGTGTGAATGCATGAAATAATAATAATATGAAGTGCAATTAAAACTAAAATGTTTGTGATTATAATCGTAGTTAAATGTCAAGTGGCAAAGCAAATTAATGTCATATATAGAATGTGTGTTTATCAATTCACCTGCTCTTGTGGAGCTAGGTATATCGGTCGTTCGACACGAGTTTTGTCCAAGAGGGTGCAAGAACACTATCCTGCATGGTTACGAAAAGGTGGTAGTGGAGCAATAAGAAGCGCGATCATTGAACATCTGGTCGATAATGATCACCCTATCTCTATAGCCTCCGCCTTCAAAGTCATCTACAAGGCAAAGAGTAATCTACCCAAATCCCTACGTACCCGACTCATCTGTATTGCTGAAGCTTTGGCTATCGAAACAGAAAAGCCAGATCTCTGTGTACAGAAGAAGTTCGTTCAACCCCTCCAACTTTCATGGTCTTAATCCCTCTATGCTAAAGTATGGTAATCCCCAATCATACTTTAGCTCTACCAACTCTCCATTTTTTCATTTTTGTCTATTCAGTTTGTATACTCTTCCTTATTAAGTCAATTGTTACTATTACTACTGTCACTTTTAATTGTCCCCGGTATTATTTCACTTGTTCCACTTGTCATTCTAAATCAATTCCTTTATGCAACATTAAATTCTATGCTATTAAATTTCACACAATATTACGTAACGTTTTTATTTTTTTCGATTTGTCTACTAATCTTATAATTGCACACCTTTTTCAAGTTCTATCCATCCTATGAATTATTCTATATATGACATTAATTTGCTTTGCCACTTGACATTTAACTACGATTATAATCACAAACATTTTAGTTTTAATTGCACTTCATATTATTATTATTTCATGCATTCACACCTATGATTCAATTCCCTCACCGGATATAACTTCTTAAAAACCATATATATACGATTGTACAGCTTGATGATAAATTCGTTGAAAAGAGTCTCTTCGCTGAATCATTTGTTTCGGTTTTCTATATAAATATCTGTTGATTTTCTCAATAAACGATCTGTTGCCTGTCCCTTATCTTCTGTCGTTACACGCCTACTGGCTATTTGTATTCTACCATTCACGGATTTGTAAGCGTAGAGCTTGAAGAAAAAGTTACTGAAACAAACTGTTTGCTCAACACTCATCTTGTTCTGATTAAACTACAGGGATATTTAAATATTCAAAATTTTTGTCCGTATATGTCTTATTACTGAAAATATTTTATAACTGTCAAGTATGCAAAATGGTTATTAACATGGTTCTCATTTACCAAGTGCTAATTGAGCTTACCATCAGTTTATATGCTTCTTAAGTGATTTTCCATGTTGGTGAACATTTAATCTTTTGTTTGTTCGAACTGGTCTCCATTTGCCGGGAGACAAGAAGGATGTCATCGCTTAATCGAACTGATTGGCAGAAGATCGGAGAAATACGATCAGAAGTATTGTTGTGCAGTATATTAATGTTTATTTATAGACTTTGGCATTGATTATCCATCGTAAATATGTTTCCTTATCGCTTGAAGAATAAAAAATGGTGTTGCACAACCGCTTTCTGGAGTTCTGTGTTGGTTACATACAGTGCATAGTGTTCTACGTATTAAGCTTAGTCTTGTGAAACCTGCGATGGGTCCAGGATCTCTGCGATCTGGATATCTGAGAATTATCCTACTAATATTCCTGACATTTTTAACGTAATTATTTCATATTCTTATTGTAGTATTCTACAATTTTACTAAATTTCAGGAATTCATTTCCATTAGGAACTAATGGCAAGTGGATAATTATTCGAACGAAATTATGTACTACTGATTGCTTGGAATGAGTAGTTGCATATAACTCATATGAACCAGCATTCCCTACTAGCGAAATCGAGATGATCCTAACACCGGACTGCCGTTTCTCTATTTTGGGGAAGAACTCATCATCAGTGTATCCAGTGTGACTTAACTCAAAAATAGAGCTCAATCAGTTGAAACCACGTGATTTCAGGCTGCCTACCTTGTCGAACTAGTCATGCCATGAATCAAATTCACAATTTGCAGATTGGTTGACAATTTGCAATCTATACAGTTTTAGTGGTACACCGGGTAGACTGCTAAGATGAGCTCTGTCCCAAAATGAACAAAAAGGCCGTCCGGTATTTAGATCACCTCGATCTGGCTAGCAAGCTCTGCTAATTGATGTGAATTGTATGTAACTACTCATCCCAACCAATCAGCAGTATAAAGCTTTATGCAAATTTTTCTTGTTTTCTTGATTACCATTTATGCTGGTATCAAACAGATCACATATTGTGTTCAGAATAACTTGGTTCCCAAAGGGAACTACAATCAAAATTCACCTCCTTGAAATGTGGGTTTGATAATTATTCGAATTCAAGAAACAGTTGGCATCTCTAGCTTTCATGACACCCCACAGCAATCGATAGACGCTAGGCGTAATCATCTGAATTCAAGAGGAGCACATTAAGGTGTCGGGTGAGAAATTAACCATCCATAATTTATAATTTCCATCCATTCCAATTCTAGCACAGTAGCTAAAGCTTCTGCTGAATTCTTTCTTCTTGCTGGTGTTTAATTTACTCACCAGTTTATCCTACGGGTTGGTTTCTTCCTTGCCCAGTAATTTAAATACAATATGATGGTCTTAAGCATGCAACCGCTGGTACTCAATGAGTAAATGAAATTATCTAGTTGCTGGAAAATTCCTTACGACCAGCATAATGAACAGTGTATATTTTATAAGCTGTACTCCACCTAAAAGTTCGATTTTTTATTAAATAAAGAAACCGAAATTCAGTTTGTATTTTGCATGCTTACAGAATAATGCCTCTTACTAATTGACTCGATAACCTAACATTATATACTACTGGCTGATTTAAATGAGTAGTTGGATACTACTCACATCGACGAGCGATGCCTGCTGGCTAAACTGAGGTGACCAAAACACCGAATGGTCATTTCGCTCATTTGGGACCAATTCGCCAAAACAGCTAACCAAAAGTTGGATGGTTTGAACTGATTAGGCCTCTTGAGCTCAACCCTAAACGAGCGAAATAACCACCTGGTGTTTCAATCGCTTCGATCTCGCTAGTAAACACTACTGGTTGATGTGAGAGGTATGCAACTACGTAGGCGTTATACACCTCAGATTGATTTCTTGATTGATATTTATCGTAACCAGATCTGGATAATTTCGGTTTCCAAAGGGAACTGCGGTGACTGACTACTTTAATCCAAACTCACCACAGTAGATATCGTTTTCATCTATAGACCTTAAAAATCTACTTTACCACTGATGAACAGCTTCTATATACACATCATCTGAATATCTGTTTACACATTTCTTGATAATTAAAGCCACTAAACTAGGATAACTACAACTCCTCCCTTTTCCACGGATTTGGACGTCCTTCTGACTGTTTGTCATATTTTTGATAAACCCACTGTTGCGCTTCTGAATTCTACATTCACCGGAAAGTCGCGATGTTGAATGCTTCTGCCAAGTGTGTAACAAATTCTTAATCACCCGTTAATTAAAAGTTCCCTTCTTCATAAATTATATTCCCATCAGCAGAAGTACAATCTGTGATATATGAAAGTATTTTTTTCCTGAAGTAGACGCAGGAAAACTTTCTCAAGATACTGGAATCCTCAATTATTTGATTCAGGGGAATTTAAATATTTGACGTCATATATGATAGTACTTATTTGTGCTTAAGAAGCATACGAGGTATTCTGTTCAGGATTTACAAACTATATACGGGATCCGCCCTTGTGTATGGAGGCCTACATTATGTATATATATATATATATATATATATATATAGGGTCTTCGTATTTGACTCAGATCCCAGTAATATTATGTTATGCAATAAATAAGAAACCTAGAGATCACTTCAGTTTTCTGTAAATCGAAAAAAATCACGTACGAAAGTGGAACACATTTGCAGTCCAGGAGCTCAAGAGAGAGCATGATTGCTCGGTCTCGCTTAGTGAATTCAAAGGCTGCAAAAACAGGACAGAATGATGCATCTCTCATCCCCTACTGGTGCTGCCGTCCTTATGCATGTACTCGTTTCTTGTGTCACATCTAATGATCGTCCTACCGTACATCAGCAAAAAGAGGACTACTAAAATTTTTAATTAATACGGGGAACCAGAATATCTACGAAAGAAGCCTTGCCTGGATGAAATTCTCTGAAAAATTAGGAAAGTTTATTAGAATAAACACCTTGTCAGAACTTATCACAACTTTCAACTGACTTATCATTCAGAGTCATTTACTAAGTGGGTACAAATCTACCGACTTCTATGGACTGCAAAAGCCCTCGCTATTTGAATCGACTAGCCGGAGACATATATCCAAAAGTAACTAGTCCAGCCTCTACATTTACCATGGATCTAGTTCTGTTTGGTTCCCTAGGTGTCGTCTGTTTTGTCTTGGTTTTTTGGTATTATTTTATCTCCAGTAATAAAAGCTACTAATTCAGCTTGCTTCTATGCACATCCTATTCACATATATCCTCGTTACAGACAACTGTGTATATTACGCAACTATTTTCTAATCCTGTGTAATTTTGTTTCTGTGACCCATGTGATCTATATTCACACTTTACTACCTCCTTGGCTCTCCCTTCGTTATTATGTTGCATTAAATGATAATTGTAACAATGTAAACTTGTATATAAAAATATGATTGTACGGCCAAAAATGTGTCTATATCTGCTGAGTCTCGCGTTCTTTCCTTCATGATGTTCTGACAGGTAATATTCACAATTTAAAAATATAACCGCCACTGGAAATGACATAAATACGACCTCTAGATACATAACAATGTTAGCAATAATGAAGTACTGCCAAATAGAGAAAGCGATTACTGCAGCTTTGCATAGGCTTCTTAACAAGGCAGGAAACAAAATGGTGTTCGAACCTACTGAGACACTTAGAAATAATGCTATTACTGGAATTACTGGAATTTAATTCGGGGATGGTGACTAGCAGTGGAATCCAGGATAACGCGCATTTCGTCCTATTTGGGATTCGTCAGTGGATGTATCTGCATTCCCCAGTGTGTACAGAAAAAAGTTATTACTGGGTTAAAGGATTCTGTTTGACTGTAGTAGTACGAGTGAATTTCACTCCTGAAAGTCCTCCGCCTCCCCACCCACCCACTAAATATGACACAAGTATCAAGAAAAGACGGGAAAAGGCAAATGAAATAGAATTATACATATATTGCTTGATTTATTAGTTGATATTCTAGAAGCAATTGAAAAAATAGTATTTTAATAGTAGAAAAAAAAGACAAGAAATTGACAGAATATACTGCAATTTGTTAAGAATAATAATTTCAATTATAATACCTAATTTTGTTTGTTTTTAAAAAAAAATCTATTTCTAACATCCAATAGGCAGCAGTTATTTCAGTAAAAAAAAATGGGAGTAAATTCGTGTTGTTTTATTCTCTTTAGTAAGTAATTGAATCAAAAAAACAAACATGGAATCAACACTTTTACCTGAACTGGTTTCAATTAAGGCACAATCTATAGAAGGTGAATTTGTGGAATGCACAGTAAAAAAACTGAAATCACATTCAATAATGCGAAGGAAGAACACATGAATTTGAAACATCATTATTTTAACATCATATTGCTTGAGTAGATGTTTGTTGTTCGTTTTTGCTTTTTTCGAATAAGCAGAGTTTAGAAAAGAGACTTAAACGAGATTATTGAATCCAATTTTTCCTTTATCCAATGGTTCTTGTTCTTTTTCTTGTGGATGATGTTCCTTGGCATAATGATCTATAAAATTACGATACATTTCAGTGACAATCTCGCCAGTAATTACATCGCCTGCGTTCAATGCTAACATTCGAATAATGAATACACCATCTGGTCTTAGATAGTTGTCAGTAAATTCATCTAAATCTTCACGTTTTATAGCATCACCATTTGCAGTGGTTACTCCCTTTAGACGGAGATATCGTTTTATAAAATCTTTACGTTTTGGTGCTAATATTAAACGTACCAGCCATAGAATAAGGCTAAATATACATGTGATCATAAGGAAGACAATCCAGAACCAGAAAAAGATGTATATCTTCTCATTCAACATGTTTATAGGCAAGGCACATTGGGCAGTGTATGCATTTTTAACGCCGACTAATCGAATCCCTGGGACACGACAATAGGCAACACGAGGGAATAATAGCGTTTCTGGCCAATCACGTCCAGCACGAATATGATTGACAACAGTTAGACCAAATCCATAGCCTTCAACGTTTTCGTTTTCAGAAAATGGTACAGTGCTTACTGAAATGGAAAAAAATACAAGCATGAAGCTGTGTTGAGCTGATTGTTTGTGAAATTATGAGTGGGTTAGTTGATGACTGCGTCGGTGGCTCAGCAGCAGGATACTGACCAACCATGCCAACAGTCCGGGGTTCGATTCCCTGACGACGCACGCCTTTACTTCTTCTAGACGGTTGTGAGCCTAAGAAAGAGGGTAGTTTGGACATGGGGCTAGCAACCTCACCTCGTAAAAAAACACTACTCCGACTGGAACTCAAAATCTGAAGCCCTATGTTCCACTCGGATCATAGGGCTTGGACATCTATTTCGTCCTAGCACGGTACTATTCACAGTACGCACCGATCATCCTACAGAGGATCGAACAAAGGTCCTTGTTGACTATTCAGCCAGTTGGACGGGATTTAATCATTCATGAATTCTAACTCCTGTGAACTTGCAAAATATAGCGCCACCAGCGAGTAATGTCACCGGCGAATTCTTGTCCTCACATCCCAACCCGCTGTACCTCACTCACCATGACTTTTCACAACAAATCCAAGCAACTTCGTCTTGTAATCAGTCATTAGGGATTAATTAATTAATTTCAAGTTTTTAGTTTGTAAAGATTCGATTATAATCAAGTTTGGTCGAGGACCATTGCAGAAGTCATGGCCAGTGGGCTCCATCAGGTCCAATGTGAGGACAAACACTCACCAGTGACATTGGTTAGTGGTCAAGCTAAAAGCCACGAATTGACGGAATTTAGAATTCATAAACTATTGAACTCCATCCCACTATCTGAATAGCCAACGAACTCGCTGCGTAACCTTAAAGCCCCGTGAATATAGTTCCCTAGCTGATATCAATCTGTGATCAAACTTGAATAAAATCTTTGCAAACTAAAGCTGAAAAATAAAACTATACTACTTATCAGTAGTATAAATTTCTCTGGTGTATTTTTCAGTTGAATTCTTTGTTAATCAGCTCTCAACACAATCTGGAGAACGATAGGCCCAAACTATATGGTTGTAACTTACGGCATTTACGTATGGCAGGTTATTAACACCCATAAACTAGAATATACAGTTAGAAGGATGATGTGAAATTCCAGTAACAATTCTCTGAATGCTAGTTCTTCTTTAAAAAGAAATTGAAATTCTTTTCTCATGTCAACCTGAAACACTATAAGTAAGCATGAGACACTTGAACCATTCAGTAAAGCCCATTCAACTGTGAAATCGATGTATGAAAAAGAATGTGAGTGTAAGGCAACATTTCCAGGTACTCTTTCTTGGGAAATCGCTAATGAGACGGAGTATATTTTGTAAAAAGACATCGGTAGATTAGCTTATACGCAGTATAAATACAATAGTTCTTAAGTAAAATCAGAAGTGGGAGCTGCCTCTCTTCCTTGTTTTAGAAGACACAATCGACACTGCAGCATGTTTACATTAGCAATTATTTCTGCAATTCCTGCGGCCTAGTAAATAAAAACTCAGTGTTTGAAACCATCAGCCCTCGGTTAGAGTCACTTAATGGAGATACAGGGACATCTAGCTGACAAGTCCAAAATGGGACGAAACTTCTCATCCTTAACCCCTCTGCTAGCCACGATCAGTTCCAAAAGATAGTAGACACATTATAAAATTCATAAAAATAACTGAAAATAAGGCATAAGAGTTAATCGATTCTGTGATTATTATTAACCTGAATAGGAGCCAAGGTAATCATAACAGCTTACCTGCTTTCGGATCAAACTCTTTACCAAGTTGAAGACTCCGCTTACCAACACTGCCGTTTGAATAAAAGCCCAAAAATCGTTGAATAAGAAATATTTGTAATCCAGCATTAATGATAGTAATAAGCTTTACACATAAATAAGTAAATATCAAGCGTGTACCGAGTCGTTTGCTAGCAATAAATATTCCACCGATACGAACTGCTTGCTTGGCTAATTTGGCGCGCCTTCCCTTTTTAAAAAATAATGATGAAACGAAAAGTTGGGTATTGAGTGAATAAATAATACTGTCACCACTGAGATTTATGAAAAGAGGACAAAATAAATACTTGATAATAGAAGAATGACGGTTTCGATTAATAGCTATGCTTGGTTTTGTATTTCTAATACAGTGGCAGTAAATATGTGTTTAAAACTTCAACTCGATGATAACACCGTTGTTAAGGGGTTAACGATTCATGTTTGACTTGTCCACATTAGTTACACACTAAAGAAATTTAAGTACAGGTTATTCTGAAGATCTGCAGCACTCAACACAAAGGGAAACAATCGAAATTGTTAACAATGACGTCAAGTCAGTGTCAGCACTAATCATTATCAACGGAAAAAATTTGAAAGAGATTACTTCCTTCACTTATCTAGGCAGCTTCCTTTCAACTACAGGCGGAGACAAGGATGAGGATGTCAAAACCAGAATCGGAAAGGCAAGGTAGACCTTCTTCATTACTCTGAAGTCACTTTAGAGATCTGTTGCACTCAGCATAACGAACAAAAGTCAAATTTTAGCTACCAATGTTAAATTGGTTCGTCTAAATGTGTCAGAGACTTGGCGTGTCACGATAAGCATTTCTAACAGCCACCTTCAAACTTTTATCAATACCTGCCTTGGTTGGCTAGACACAGAAGATCAAATGGTCGGTGGAAAGCACTGGTAACAAGTGAAACTAGGAACGAACAAACCATGGACGTAATGATCAACAAATATGTAGGAGAAAGTGGAGATGGATGAGATACACGCCTAGGAGACTGCTAGGTGACATCGCGTGCAACGCCATCACTCAAATGGAAGCCAGAAGGGGAGACGACAAGTGGGACGTCTGAGGGGGATACAGAGGAGATCGTATGAGGAGGAGATGAGAGACTATGGGTAATCGTGGAGTTAGCAATAGAGGACTGCAGAGGACGGAGATTCGGTGTTGAAGCTGCATGTTACTTCTAGGAATCCAAAGGAATGACAACAATAATGTAAGTGTATCAAAATGCTGTTGTACAGCCTTTGAGGATCAAATCACCAGAAAAATTATATCTTTACTGAGCTTCTTGTTCTTTGCTGTGATATATCAAGTTCCCTTTTTCTTTAATTCCTTCACCTTCCCAGTAGAACGTAGGGCTTTAAGCAAGAGGCTTGAAGTTTCTGTAGCAGTGTTTATTTTTACAGGATGGGGTTGCTAGCCTCATACCCAACCTTTCCTCTTTACTAGCTTTTTATTTCTGGCTTAGTGAGGTAAAGGATTGCGTCGGCCGGGTATCGAACCCGGAACATGTGCATGGTCGGCGAGCATCCTAACCGCTATGCCGCCGATGCACAAACATAATCAGGGCGAGGCGCATGCAGATAACACACAGCCTTCTTCGAACCTTGCACATAACCATTAGTTCGCGTACTATCCCATCGCCCTTGGCAGATCTGGCAACAAAAGTCACGAGAACACCATCAGAGCATATGACAGGTTAGGTACCCCATTGGTTAAATCAGTCACCATCTGGCGCTGATAATAACAAAAAGGTTCAAGGAATGCAGTGAGCTTGACTTAAAGCTAGACAATACCTGAAAAATTTAATCTTGTCACCAAAAAAGAAATTGGACTTACAATAAAATGCCTCCCCGTATAAAATTATTATATATATATATATATATATCAAGATAACTTACTCGTCTGCATTCTTTATGCGATTCAATCATATCCTCAACAAATTCAGCAACACGAGATACTGTCTTCTGTCGATCATCACGTGTTAATACAGCTGCTTCAGCTGCTGATTTCACTAATGAGAACATATCACCCCCTGAACGACAAGCACATGCAGCTTGCCATGCAATATGTGGAATATAAAAAAATATACATTGTAAGCCGAGGACAAACGGTACCCATTGGTAATAAGCTAAAATCAAAAAAGGCGAAAATGTAAAGATGAACGCATTGATAAATGAATCATATATATATATATGATTATAGCTTTATTCCATACATATTTTGGTACAAGTATGGAATTTTCAGTATATGATATCGGTGGCCCAAATTTGGCAGGCCGACCATTGATATCAGGTGTTTACGCCGGCTAGGGATCGAACCACGGACAATGTGCATTGTCGGCGAGCGTCCTAACCGCTGTGCCACCGACGCATTTATATTTATATATATATATATATATATATATATATAAGATTTGTAACAACAGAAGGCAAGAGTAAGGTAACAGATCATTTATTAAGGAAATCAACGCTTTATTTATATATTTTCATGTACATTACTATGGATATTTAAGCAAACAAACACAGTCTTCCGATTGGTTGTTTCTCACGTAAAGTTAATCTTTCATCTATTTCTGACTGTTTCTTGAATGTCAAATCCTCTATATGTTAACTGCATCCGCCTACGCAAAGTCAATCTTTGTTCACATTTTCTCACGACAAATCTTGGGAACGTAAACATTGACGTAAATTACTGTCTACCAATTTGGCTAGTAAACAGCTCTCACCACAGATTTACTGTCCCTTGAATGTCCTAGTAATTAGTGAATAGAAGGCCTGGGTCACAGAACCAATGAACAGCTGTGAGTAAATTGAAATTATTCAGAGCATCTGAAATAGATCAAAATGTCCTGTCAAATGTATAGAAGTCAGAATATAATGTCAGTTATTCCTTAAAACTTAAATCTTTTGCATCACATTGACATCAGTCTGCTGAATCCAAGTTATGTTCAAGAATGTGACATAAACTTCTGAAGCCTAACCTTACAGTCACAGTGTTCAGGTAGGTTAACTACGAGCAAATGAACTGTTTAGGGTAAATAACTAAAGTGTAAACAAGATAATCCTTATCTTTTGTTTCTAGGTCAGTTATGGTTTCCTCATTAGTTGATTAGATAGAAATGTTCAGCCTCTGTTAACATCTCGACGCCTAGTTCAGATGCTTTGACGATGTCTAAGGATTAACTTTAAGTAATTTAATGGATAGCGACTATTAGTAGAATCCATGACGCATGTTTTGTCCTATTCGGGCCTTGTCGTCTGGATGTACCTGCAACCTGTTCCCACTGAGACTCGAACGAAATGCATACTCTAGATTCCAGTCCTAGTCACCATCAAACAACTGACAAAATTCTTAAAAATTCATAAAATCTTGACATTAGTTTTCAGTCGAACAGATCAGACATCACTTAATTTTTATGACTTATCAAATTTTCAAGGCTTGATAAGGATAGTGCCTGGGTGTATGCTTCTCTTTTTTCATTAGACAGTATTAAGTGGTATATGTGAAGCTTAATCCACGACTCATAAGTGAACCATTATGAGATGGATTGCTTGAAATTCTAATGGGGAGTCGTGACAGATGAACTCCATGAGGTTGAGTTTGAGGGAAAAAAAAACTCTCAGATTACATTGAGTGAATATGGCGCTATATTTCGCATGTAGGCAGAAGTTATAATTTACAAAACATTAGATTCTGTGCCAATGGTTGAATGGTAAGATACCCACTTTGTAATATAAATCTTCTGGATTCGATTCCTGATGGAAACATGGATGAAAACACAGTTCCCTGTGTGAATTGTCTCTATCGTACTCTAATTATATAGCCTAGCTTAAAAATCAAATAAGATGAACTCAATGTAAGCGGTTCATAATCGTATGATTGAATTAATATTACAGGAATGATTTTTTTGTAAATAATATCATCAACTTGTTTATCTGAACCAATATGATCCAGTTTCAGGATAAGTAACTATTGCTGTTCTCTTTGTTTGTTTGTTTGCTTTACTTGGACATACACTTAGTAAAGGTAAATTTTGAAGTATACAGAAACCAATCACTTGAGTTGGTTTTAGTTTCTTCACCCTATTTTTTGTCTGTTTGGCGTGTTAACAGATACACTAATAATACTTGTTTCAGTTAATGCTCTCTATTGTAGTAAGACAAATTTCGGTAATTCATTCGGTATCAATTACTGATAATAATTTCATTTTCAGCGTAAGTTTCAATGTTCAACTGTTCCTGAGATATTAGATGGTTGGAGGCGATCGGCAGGAAGCCTTAGACCTAGGTTTCGTGCTAGTTGGCACCCACCACCAGTCAGCAACGCCTATCTGCGACCTTGAAGGAACTCATGTCCCAACCCGCTGAGATTCGAACCCGCGTCACCCAGTGCTGCAGTCAGAGATGTTACCACTAAGCTAGCTAACTATTCGGGCTCGTGATTGACCTCCTGTAGGACTGCAGTGGATACTTTTGACTGGACACTAGTTAGTAACTAGTGTAATGTGTCTAGTGCCGATTGCCAACTAGTACAAAACCTAGGTCCAACCATCTACCGTCAACTATTCAAAGTGCATCGTGATGGCAAGCCACCTAAAATGGTGGCCACATCGCCAACGTGACTGATAGAAGTCAGTTTAAACGAAACAAAGGACTAGACTAGTGTCCAATCAAAAGTATTGCTGAGATAATTTTTCTCAGAGGAGGGTTGCCTGACTTATAACACCTGAGTGAATAGGTTGGAGGATTTCATCATCAGCTGACATCACTTAGAGAACTGCTGGAAAACCTAGAAATACTGGACAGCTGTTTCGTCCTGGTTTGGGGCTCTTCACCAGTACGCACCCACAACGAGGTTCGAACCCACCACCTTCTGGTTACAAGGCTAGCGAGCTCATAGGCCATTAAGCCACTGGGACCCGATCCAATGACCACTGCATGAATTCTAACTTCTGCCAATTCATGACATAGCACGACCACTTTGCAATGACTTCTTCGATGAGCTACTGCCTCTCATTCAACCTGCTGTACCCTACTGGTCACGACTTCCCACTAGAGCCAGTCGCTAGTGAGCATCGGATCAATTTTCAAATATTGGTTTTTGTAGGGAATTTTGTTTGATCGGTTGCAGGGGCTAGCCTTGTAACCATAAGGTCCTGGGTTCAAACCCCGTTGGTGGGTGCGCACTGTGAAGAGTCCCAGACTAAGACGAAACAGCTCTCCAGTACTTCCAGGTTTTCCAATGGTTTTCTAACTGATGTCACCTCATGATGAAATCTTCCAACCAATCAAACAAAATTCCCTACAAAAACCAATACTTGAAAACCTAATTAAATAAGATAGAGGAGCATTGGGATAACTGTCCCATCCCAGTTCATCTCACTTCAGCTGAATACACAAGCAAGACTGCAGAAAGCACTGAGCAGGAAACCAATAATTTTTCGAAGCAAATACGTTACCACCCGGTCATACAGTCATAATAAAGCAGTTCATTATTTCTCATTTCTCTCTCTCTCTTCGTCAATCTGCTCTATGATACAACTACAATCTAGTGTTATTGTGGTGAGAGCTGTCTGCAAGACAAAACTGTAAACAACGATTTACATCAATGCTTAAGTCCCGAATAGGAGTCATGAGAAAACAACAAGAACAAAGCCTAACCTTGAGGAACTCAACAACCAATCACAGCAGAATTAGAGTATACAAATACAAATCACAGATATTGTAAGCAACGGTCACAAGCAGTACAGAATAACCTTCAGCAAGAAAACAACCAATCAGAAGACGTTGCTTCTCTGCTAACAATAACGCTAATAGTAATGTACATAAAATTACATAAATATCTCTTGATTTTCTCAATAAACGATCTGTTGACTGGCCCTTGTCTTTTGTTGTTACATTACTGGTGAGCAAAGTTTCTTCTGCAATGTAGCATTTTCTATCGCCGTTTAGTGTACCTATTTACCTATTAACTTGCACCCTGATATCACCACTTTATATTATTCCACTATATATATACAATAAAATAATATATACCTTCAAGAGTGAATCTGACTACGCAGTCTGTCAACCGCATAAATACCACATAGGCTTTTGAAATTTTATACCTACAGTGCAGTTGAACAATGTAGCTGTAAATGACTAATTTAGGCACCCCAGAGTAAAATATTAGCTACATTCTATGACCGACTTGTATTAAAAGACTATGGGGTCTGCTTATGCAGTCTTTATTTTGGTAATAAAAAGGTATTTATACTATTAAAAACTGGAGTTTAAAATATCTGAACCATAACAAAAATGATACATATTAGATGGTAACATTTAGTTTGTTTATAATAATCTGATTTATCTTGTTAATGGCAAACGGGCTTCTGCTACGCTGGACAAGTAAACTCGCGAACCATTCACAATGTAGACGATGTTTAGGGATGCAACAGAAGCTACGCGGTCATTATCTACTAAATGTTGCAATATAGATGAATTACTGGCCAGCCACTCACATGGTCTCTTCAGGTGCATTTCTATACCTCGCTTAACCGGTAGCAAACTCAGTGAAGACGAAAGGTTGGATTGGGGGCTACCACCAACCGTACCCCGTAATACATTCACCACCGCTGCCAACACAGCTGAAGCTTGAAACCCTATTTTCCACCTGGAAACTCAAATATAAAAAGACGAAAAACAGCTCTATGCTCTTTTTTGTTTAGCTAAGCACATAGCGATTTCAAACTCAGCGGGATTTGTTCGCTGGCGAGTATCATATGCACTTAGGTCCATAGGAATGGTTGAATTATTAATATTTCCTTTAATTCCTACAGGAACATAGGGCTTCAGCCGTGCGTCTCCATCGCGTTCGGTTCTCTGCTACAGTCTTCACCTGGCTCCAAGTCTGCCCACACGTTTTCACCTCCTCTTCACATGAACTCCTCCAAGTCACCCTTGCACTGACGACCAACTCGCCGCTTCCCTTTCGGCTTCCACTCAAAGGCTTGTCTAGTGATGTCACTTGATGGTTTCCTCAGAGTGTGGCCAGCCAATCCATCTCCATTTCTTCCTACCTATTTGTTTCACAATCGGTTCTTGGTTGGTACGCTCCCACAGGTCCCTATTGCCGATCCTTTCTGGCCGGCCATCTGATCTTGAGTACTGAGCGAAGACAACTGTTAATGAAGGTCTGTAGTTTGTTTGAGATGCTCTTTATGACACGCAGTGCAAGTCTCTGATTCGTATGGTAGCACTGACTGACTTCACATTGGAGTTGAAAATCCGGATCTTATTTTTGATTCTGAGTGCTGTTGACCTCCACACACACTTGAGAGTAATGGAAGCTTGTCTTGCTTTTCCGATTCTTGCTTTGATATCCTCGTCAGTTCCATCCGCCTGTAGTTGAAACGATGCTTCCTAGGTATTTAAGTGAAGGAGGTAGTTTCTTTCAGGTTCCTCCCATTTATGCTGATCGTTGTCTGTTGTTGTTGGCCAGGAGTCTTCATCACCTCTGTTTTCTCTATGTTCACCTGAAGTCCTATCTTCTCTGGATGCTTCTTCTGACAACTTGTTGCTTTTCGCTTGCATATCTTCCAGTTTGTGGGAAATCAGACATATATCATCGGCGAAATCGAGATCCTCCAAGTTTTTCGTTAGGTTCCATTTTATGCCTGTTTCCTCATTGCCCACTGTCTATCGCATTATCCAATCTACTGCAATCGGGAAAATCATTGGCGATATTAGGCAGCCAACTTGTCTTACTCCCGTCTTCACTTCGAAGGATTCCGTGAGTTTCCCGTTGTGGCTTACTTGGCATGCAGCATTGTCGTACAAGTGTTGGATGAGATGTATAATTGTCGGTGGCAGCCCCCCAGTAGCAAAGTAGTTGCCAAAGCACCTCTCGATCGACACTGTCGAAGGCCTTTTCAAAGTCGATGAAGTTGAGATAGAGAGCTTTGTTCAATGATGATCCATAGTGTGGCGATCTGATCAATACATGACTTGTTTCTCCTGAATCCAGCTTGTTCCGGTCAAAATTTTTTCATCCAGACCTTGTTTGATTCTCTCCAAGATGATGCGGCTTAGTATTTTGCTTGAGATGGACAGGAGCATAATTCCGGACCAGTTCTTGCATTGGCTTAAGTCTCCTTTCTTTGGTAGTTTGAATAAGTATCCTTTCTTCCAATCCTCGGGTACCTTGCCCACTTTTCACACCTTCTCCAGTAGTGGTGTCATCAAGTCCGCTGTTGTCTCTGGATCCACTCTCAATGCTTCTGCTGGGATTCCATCTGGTTGAATATATATATATATATATGCATAAATTCACATGGAATCAGACAATAGAGTGAACATTATTTTGACAATAACGTGAACTAGTGAACAGCTTCGTTAATTTAATTATAGTCACAATCAAAAGTCATTGTCAGTCCAAAAATTTGCAGTAAGTCATCACATTGTGTTGAATATTTTCTTTAAGATTATCATTTTTTAATTTTTCTTAATGACGAGCAGCTAATCTTGGCATTTTGAACTATTGAACAGCCGTGAGCAACTACGACCTCCATCCTACTTTATAATTTCCTAGCTATCTACAGTTTGCACTATCTGGAGGAATTGTATGGTGGGTATCAATGTCCAATATTGAACACTTTTCTGTTAAAACTGTTGACTACACACACGTACGTCAGTACGTATAATTAATATTAATATAAAAGTGCGGCGAATAACTAATTGTTTTGGTGTTATTATTGAAATGTTTTAACCCCTAATTGTATGCAAATTTAGTCAAAACTACACTGACTGAACATAATTAATGTGCACGTTTAAAATAGTGTTGTGAAATAAAAATGAATCCTCAGTTATCTAAGGTGACATTCATGCATTCACATGTATTAATCAGCTGACATACACGCATGAAAATGTGTACACAATTAATAAATTTCTAATGGAATATGCACTATAACGAAATAGTTTTCAGTGTATTCCCGTCAGTTAAAATGTAATATATGTGTTCCACATCTATATTTTATATGCTAAAGTATACAGGTTCATACTAATTGACGACACTAATTGCTTTGTTTTAACCACACCATAATCATTCTAATGTTAACTATGCACCATATAGATGCTACTTATTTATAGTAAGTAGTAGGAAACAGAATATATATGTTTCAATGCTCTTTCCAATGTCGTTGTTGCTGTTGTATCGAGGTGGATAGATATGCTTCACTATGAATGGAAAACAGCGGACCAGTTAGATTTACACATACTAGAGAAATTATACTGATTCTTAAAAGATGTGAATGATGACTTTGGAACTTATCAGGATTAATATTATTATTATTATTAATTATATTAATATTGTTCCCTTGGGTTCCTAGTGGAACATAGGGCTTCAACTGCACGTCTCCACTTGCTTCTGTCTTCTGCTGTACTTTTCACCTGCATCCATGTTAGTTCATACTGTTTAAACTCCTCTTCACACGATCTCCTCCATGTCACCCTTGCACCGACGAACCACTCGCCGCTTCCCTTTCGGGTTCCACTCGAGCACTGGCCTGACGCGCGATGTTACCCAGCGGCCTCCTCAGCGAGTGTCCAATCCATCTCCACTTTCTCCTGCATATTTGTTGGGCGATTGGTTCTTGTTTTGTTTGTTCCCATAGTTTCTTGTTGGTGATTCTTTCCGGCCATTTGATCTTCAGTATAGAGCCAGCGAACACAGTTGTTGATAAAGGTCTGCAACAGGCTGTTAGAAATATTCTTTGTGACACACTGGCCAAGTTTCGGATCCGTATAGAAGAACTGACTGACTTCACGTTTGTATTGAAAATCCGAATTTTGTTGTTGATGCAGGCTGAGTGACGAAGATTTCCAGATTGGTTTTAGGTTGATGAGTGTGTTTCTCGCCTTACCGATTCTCGATTTGATATCCTCGTCCGTTCCTCCTGTAGTTGAGACAATGCTTCCCAGATAAGTGAAGTGAATGAAGTAACCTCTTTCAAATCCCTCCCGTTGATGGTGATTGGCGCTGTATATTGCTGCTGCTGTTGTTGTTGTTGTTTGGTTATTTTCATAACCTCCATCTTGTCTATGTTCACCTGGAATCCTGTCTTTGCTGCTTCTTCGACCAGTTTGTCGGTTTTCGTTTGTAAGTCTTTGATTTTGTGTGACATCAAACATAAATCATCCACGAAATCCAGGTCTTCTAGAACTTATCACGATACACGTGGTAAATTTAAAAATAAAATTATCTTTAAGTCAATCGTTTTGATGAGTATAAACTTTACTTTTTCCTTTAGAAATATACTATGGCTTTCTGATGTTCAGAAAAGATTGGAAGTCATATTGACCGCTAGAAAGTTGTAAAATCAAAACATACTGGTTGGTGAGGCCACTACTTCCCAATTTATTTCATAAGTTCAATCTTCTTGTACTTCAAGTATCAGTCTGTGAAATCTAAGACTTTTGAATGATGACCACATTAACACAGGACATAAACTGTTCAATCAGGTTGACTTCTATCTTAATTGTATTCAGCTCCAAGTTCATTAAGATAATAGTAGAATGGAATAACATGTCTGCTATTTATATTTTGTTGAAGTCAGTTTTGTTTTTCCTATTGATTTGATTGAAGCGAGATGTTCCGACAATGTTAACATACCGACCTGTAGTATCAACGCTTGAACAACGCGTTTAGTGGTTAATATGATCTTATTTGGTGAATAGTGGCTGGCCATGGAATCCAGAATGCGCATTTCATCCTATTTGGGACTAGTCACTTGGATACACCACCCACGATCCCCAGTGAGTGATGGTGTCCCCATCAAGACTCGAACACTATACACTAAACCACTCGGACTGTGACAGCAAAAATAAAATGAACTTAAACAATATAATGATTTACCACTGTTTCACAAGAAGTGACAATGCTTTGACGTATGAAACGACTGATGCTGAGTTCGAGGATCAGAGGGAACACCATCACTCAGTGAGGATTCCACCTAAATCCAGTTGAAGAGTCCCAAATAAGACGAAATGCGCATGCTGGATTCTACTGACACCTACCATCCACCAAACAACATCATATCTGGTATTTCTTTTCACAGTTTCATCTATCAGATTTACAGATAATACATATTTTGTTGCATAAAGCAGATGTCATCTGTTTTTGAGGATTAATAAAATCAAAATAAAATTGATTATCATTTATAGACGAATGGATATACTACTCAGATGTAAGTATTGTCTGTTATAAAAATATGCGTACTATAAGTTACTCGCCAAATAGTAAGTACACCTTAAAAACCCTGTTGTTCACAGTATCACAACAAAACGTTTACCACTCTAATGATTGTGCTTTACATTTCAAATTAGGCCACTTACTGATATCACTTAGAGAATAATTGATAACGAAGGAGTAATGGACAGTCATTCCACTCTAATCTGGAACTCTTCAACAATACTGTCACCCATGACTTCAACAGGGATCCAACCCATCATATTCAAGATACGAGTCCAGCCTGTTGACCATTCCAGTCAGTGGGATGAGATCCAATGGTTCAAGAATTTTAACTTATGCCAACCTGGGATGCATAGAGCACCACCACTGCCAGCCAGTGACATCAACAAGTATTACTCCTCAAACCTGACTTGATGAATCTCACGCTAAAACACCACGCATCTTCATCTTGTAATCGATCACCAGTGAGCATTAGAATAGTTTTCAAGTGCTGGTTTGCATCAATTTGATTGGTTTCAAGTTACATAAGAAAAGCAAATCAATCACAACTATAAAGTATTTGAAACTCATTTTGAATTTGTCTACACTTTTATTGATTTAATCAAAGTAAACAAACAAAGGCCAATCTGGACCTCTTTGTATACTCAAGGTTGTTCTGAGTTTTTAATTATAATTCATAACATATTAAAGCATTACCACAAGTTATATTCTTATCAAAACCTTTCTTCGGTGATCCTAATAAATGTTATCGCCAAAAGTTTGAAACTAGATCAATCGAATTTATTAGCTCAACTACCTGAAACAGACATTTCATGTACCGGGTTAAGAGCCACACTTACCGTGCGAGGGCTGGTGATACTTCCCCAGTTCTCACGGCTAAAGTAGGTGGAGCGGGACTCTAACCTGTTAACGATCAGCTGTGAGTCAGGTGCTCAAGCCAACGACTCATATGGGAAACATCAAACTGCTTTCTATCTTATACCATCTACACTCTCCAAATATAAACACTGAGGAGGAATTCTGGAACACATGGGTGACTGCATAACTTTCCAGTTTTTGAGCAAACACTATTTGGATTACGAGGTTCATCAGAAAAGTTGACAAAATGTAATAACATACCAGGATTACAGAATCCATTAACACTGCCTAAAAACTTATTGTTTAAAGTACCTTAACTGAAATTAATTCGACATTCAGAATTCAAGGCCACCGAGTGGTTATATATCGTAAAGATGCAATCCTCGATATGCAGACATAAATGTGTCAATTATATATTCAGATATCCTGATCAGATCAAGTTTGAATGGTTCAATGGTTTTAGGATGTACAAATAAGTTGTAAGGTGACTGTAAAGCTCAACAAAAAAAATGTAAATTATTTTTTTGGCCATCTCAGTTTTTAGATCATGACCTGAGATTTTTAAGTAGTATCAGAGTGTGTATTATTATTTTTCGCGTATATGTTCAATGTATTTTATGGCAACTACATTTAAGCATCAAAGTATAATTTGCATAAGGTACAAGTTTCAGATATCCTGTACTAAATCATGGACTTGGGGGTTTACAAAGCATCTTATTGTTCATAACGAGATACATGAAAATTCGTATGGTTTAAACGTGGACTAGTGACATTGTAACAACAGAAGACAAGGGCCAGGAAACAGATCGTTTATCAAGGAAATCAAAGCATACTTATATATTTTCATGTACATTATTATAGTTTAGTTAAGCAAACGAACACAGTCTTCTGATTGGTTGTTTCTCACAGAAAGTTAATCTTTCATCTATTTGTGACTGTTTCTTGAATGTCAGATCATCTATATGTTAACTGTATCCGCCTACGCAAAGTCTGCTGTGGTCGGTTTCGAATCAGTCTTTGTTCATATTTTCTCACGACCAATATTGAGAACGTAAACATTGACGTAAATTACTGTCTACCAATTCGGCTAGTAGACAGCTCTCACCACAACATCAACTACAGGTCAGCTTATCCCTGACTTCAGTCGGTAAACCACTAGATAATAAAGTACCTCACCTCAAATCAGATTCACAATTTCACAAATTCATTCGCAATCTACACAGCTCACGGTGATTCTTTCACCATAGTTTCCATTGGATCATCTGTTTTGATCTGAATAAATTTACGAAGTGTGAGTTTGATCTATGGTATGTATTATCAGTTTGCCCAAGTATCTAGCCGGAAATCAGGGGGGTCGAGATGATTCAGTTCATTGTACTGAGTTAAACCAGACACACAACCGCTGATGAGTTCAGACCCAAACGAGTGAAACCAGCATCCGGTGTTTAGATCACTTCGATCTCGCTAGTAAAAACTTCTTGTTAGTGTGAGTAGTATACAACTGGTTGCCTCAATCAGTCAGCAGTATATCGGTTTAAGCATTTCCCCAATGAGAAGAGACGAGTGGATCATCGGTGTTCAGGTGACATGGAGGAGATCGTGAAAGAAGGAGGTGAGAGATTATGGGCAATCGTGCGGCTAGCCAGCTGGAGGAGACAGCGCCAAGTAAAACAAAGTGATGTGTTACGGAAACTCTATGTTCCACTAGGAAGCCAAGGGAATAAAGATAATGACTTACACCTCAAAACCTAATGGTTTAAGGCTCGATTCTTAACGCTATCCAGTTTTAGGATGCGTACTGTTGAAGACGCATAAGATGAGAACAAACACTTCTTCAATTTTCCAACTTAAGGTAAAAGTGAGAACTAATTTATAAGTAGTATTCTAATGTGGTGAATTGCCGCATAATATATTATAAACAGGAATAAGTATATAACTTGAGAAAGCTGGTATATATTAACATCTTATAAGTTGATCCAAATAACTAGTAGAATGAAACAAATACTTTCATACTAATTTAATTATTGTCATTAATTAAGGTGAGCACTTTTGTTCAGCTAGGAGATAAACTTCATGTGGTAAATCGGTTGTAGTCGAACAAAATCCATTCTATGAGTGCTGAATTTAAGTGAAGAAAAAAGACCTGACGCCAAAATCGAATATATTGTTTGGCTTATTTTCACATTTCATTTGGTTGTCTACAATGTTATCGGAATCAAATTTGCATAAATAAATCATCGGTTTCAAAGAAAACAACTTATTTGTTTGCTTTATAAGAATGAATCTATAATCGGACGGTTAAAGTCCTCTGTTCTAAATTCAGAGTTTCGCCTTACATTCACAAGTGATTCTTTTTCACTTCCATGCGTAAACTATTTAAATTTTAGTATGCCAATTAAAACAATCTCATGGTAGAAACCTCTAGTTGAACACTGATCTGTCGCAGATTCAACAAAATGATTGGCTACTGGTTGATATGGGTGGTATACACCTACTCATCGCAATTATTCAGTAGTATATGGTTTTATGCAAAATAATTACCAATGAATAACTAATCAGAGAACCGTAATACTCAACAATCTAAATTTTCTTCACATAAACAAACTTAATAATGAATTATCTGATTATAATGAAGAAAGTGTTATTAAAAGACAGAGTTTACCTTATAAACTTGATATATATACATTCAATACACTTCGAACAATCTGACCACACATTTACTTGTCAATTCAATTTATATGGGAAATGAACATTACAAAAGACCAAACAAAATACAAAAAAGAATAAAGGATTTGGAGGCAAGAAGGATAATAAGTAACACTACTCTGAGTAATATAATCAGATAATGTTTACTAACGTAGGTTTAGTGTAATAATTAATTGTTTTCGTGCACACAGAGTGGAGAATTTAATTTTACAGGTTACCATCTCTGATAATGGACCAACACAGCCTTTCAATAACGCTATCCAAATTTATCAAATCAGACTTGCTGTTTTACTCCATTTTATAATAAAATTAAATATTATCAAACAGATGAAAAGGAAGCGGGAGTTCAAATCGAGATGGTAGCCTATCTATACCATGAATTGAATACAACTCGAAAAGGTTTATCAATGAACTTTGTTTAAACAAATAAATGTATGATATTGTTCTCAATGTAAAAAGTAGAGATCTTGAAAGCAATGAAGCATTCAATCTTGTTTATAGTCTTCTAAGAAGTACCAAAATAAGGGAGAAGCAATTCTAACAATTATTTAGCTATCCACAGTTCATTGAGAGAGAATTACATTCAAATTCGCTTGAAATAGTCACTGACCAGTAACTATTCGTCTGCTTTGTCGCGTAGTTATTAAGTTAAATCACACGATACCAACGTACAATGTTGTATAAGTCTTGTTTTAATTTTAAGTGTTAGGAAGAGTAAACCGAAACAGAAACTGTGATTTACACTGTGTATTTGTTATTACTCGTCAGCAAGGTATGCCAGAAACCTTGAAAAAACGCATACTTCTTCCAAGATTGACACCTGTGTTAGCCCTGGAAATATGTTTTGCTTATAAATTGGGAAAAGCAGTTCAGAGCAACTTAGTGACCAGCTCCCTTTATCATATCTATTTTTTACACACACCACCAGCAGAATTCATCAAATCGGGTGTGAGGACAAGTACTCAGTGATGATATTGGCTGCCAGTGATTCTAAATAACGTGAACTGGAAGAAATTAGAATTCGTCAACGAATAGACTCCGCCCCAACAGTTGAAAAGTCAACAGGCTGACTTCGTAACCTGAATTTGTTGGATTTGATCTCCAATAGGGTCATAAATACGTACTTCTGAAGAGACCCAGACAAGGTGAAATAAGTATTCATTACTACCTGGTTCTGAAGTTGATATCAGTTATTCCATTATGGGTAAATTTTATTTTGATAGAGTCTCACAGTGTTATACAGTAATATTTACTGATGACGTTTCGAGCACAATTTATTGCTCATAATCATATCAAGGTAATCACACGACTTCCTAAATTCATTTATATAGTTCCGTTATTTTTCACTTGATTTCCACTTGATTTGATTGGTAGTGTTATTTTCCATATTTCGGGTATTAGTGATGATTCATTCCTATTGCACGTGTTGGGTGTAGATTCGATGAACAAAGATTCAGTAATCAACCTCTCTCTCCACCTACCTAGATTACTTTTTAGAATTTTAACCCTCTCCCACCCTATTGTGTGGTTGTGTGTTAATGCATGCATTGCAATTGCCGAGCTTTTTTCTAAATTACTTATCTTTTCTGGGTCAACCATTCTTATCTTAGCTAAATTCTTATGTTCTGACAATCTGACTATTCCTGACCTACTAGTTTGACCTATGTAGTTGACCTCACAGTCATTGCAGGGTATTTTGTAAATTATATTATTTTGTCTAATTGGGTCCACTGGGTCCTTTAACCTACAGAGCTTGTCCCTGAGTGAGTTTGTAGGTTTAAATGCCACCCTAATTCCTGCTTTATTTAGAATCCTACGTAGGGTCTCAGATGTCCCCTCTTTATATGGTATAACTGTCGATGACTTATATTCTCTCTTATTTATGTTATCATTACTAGTTCCACAATTATTTTTATTTTGTTTTTGGCCTTTAATTATCTTCCTAATGAATTTTAAAGGATAATTATTCAACACCAACGCTTCTCCTATCTGTTTTATCTCGTCGTTTAGGTCTTTTTTTGTGCTACTTAGTGCTATGGCTCGGTTTGTTAGACACTTAACTAAGCCTGCCTTAACAGTTAACGGATGCGACGAATTAAAATCTAAATATCTATTAGAATGCGTTGGTTTTTTATACACACTAGTGTGAAGTTTACCTTCTTCTATTCGTTTTATTTTACAATCTAGCATAGCCAACTCTCCTTGTTCATCTTCCGATTCAAATGTGAATTTTATCCCCTCTACTAGTGAGTTAATATGTGTCAAGAAGCTAGAGATATGTTCTGTTTTTAACACTGTGAAAGTGTCATCCACATATCTCCACCATATTTTTGGAGTAGGATTAAACGTATTAAGTGCCATATTTTCCCAGCTATCCATAAATATATCTGCTACGATAGGGGATATTGGTGATCCCATTGCTACACCTTCAGTTTGTCTATATATTTTGCCTTGGAATCTAAAGATAGTAGATGTGAGGCATAGCTGAACCCCTAAAATAATTTCTTCAATGGACAGCTTTGTCCTATGATTGAGTTCAGTATCCGCAGTTAGTTCTTTTTTAACTGCTTCTAAGGCCATATTGACTGGTATATTAGTATAAAGACTGGTTATATCAAAACTAACCATTGTTTCATCATTATCTAGTTGTATATCATTTAGTTTATTTTTCATTTCATATGAATTAGTTAGTCTAGAATTTGAACGATTTCTAATGGGACATAATATTAGAGCTAAATGTTTTGATAATTCATATGTAGGGGTATTTCTAAAATCTACTATTGGTCTTATGGGATAACCTGGCTTATGTATTTTAATAGTACCATACATCCTACTAGCATTATTAGTTTTAGGCATTAAATTAAACCATTTTGACTCACCCAGTGACGGCTTCATTCTGCGTACTAATTCCGCTGTGGATTTTTTAACCTTATTCATTATTGTGTCTACGGGCTTCTTAATTTCCTCATATGGACCCATTTCAATATGTTCATTGACTTTCTTGATGTAGTCAGATTTATCCAAAACTACGGTGGCGTTTCCTTTGTCAGCTTTTGCGATGACAATATTTTTATCCTGTTTTAGATTAATTAAAGCTTCTCTTTCCGACTTTGTCAAGTTTGATTTTGCCTTCTTTTGATTTTTTAGGGTTAATGCACATTGTGCTCGAACCTCTTCTGCTGTTGTTTTATCTATTGAACCTAGTGCTACTTCTATGTTAGGAATGACATCCTCTGGTTTTAATTTATTAACTGTTACGTTGAAATTTAGTCCTTTCTCCAGTACTTTTATCTCACTGGAGCTTAGTTCCCTTGATGAGAGGTTGATCACCCACTTTGTTTTGTCGATCGAGGATGAAGCATTAACATCAATTTCATTTGCTGTGTTCTTTTCTTCAATAAGTTTGTTGAATTTTTTGATTTGTGTGTTTTTTGATTTTCTCAATGCAGATTCTCTAGCTTTTTTGGATGTTTCAAGAATAATTGTATAATCTTTGTCATTGATCATATATTTGAGTTTGTGTTTGACTTTTTCTATTTCATTTCGTAAATTATTTAGTTTCACAGTAACTCGATGTAATTCTTCTCTTAGACATAATCTACTGACATTTTTGGCAGCTGATGTTATTTTACTTGAAGTAATTGGAGTACGTAGACGTAAATATTTCGGAATTATATGATTTTTTAAACATCGACTGTTAAAAATCCGATGATTTGTGAATCTTGCTTCAGTTTGACAAAGTCGTGTGAGTTTGTTGATAAGCTTCCTGGTAGGAAGACCATAAGTATCATTGATATAAGAATAAAACTTGGGCACTGTGGTAGAGTGTAATTCCATTATGGGTAAATTTTATTTTGATAGAGTCTCACAGTGTTATACAGTAATATTTACTGATGACGTTTCGAGCACAATTTATTGCTCATAATCATATCAAGGTAATCACACGACTTCCTAAATTCATTTATATAGTTCCGTTATTTTTCACTTGATTTCCACTTGATTTGATTGGTAGTGTTATTTTCCATATTTCGGGTATTAGTGATGATTCATTCCTATTGCACGTGTTGGGTGTAGATTCGATGAACAAAGATTCAGTAATCAACCTCTCTCTCCACCTACCTAGATTACTTTTTAGAATTTTAACCCTCTCCCACCCTATTGTGTGGTTGTGTGTTAATGCATGCATTGCAATTGCCGAGCTTTTTTCTAAATTACTTATCTTTTCTGGGTCAACCATTCTTATCTTAGCTAAATTCTTATGTTCTGACAATCTGACTATTCCTGACCTACTAGTTTGACCTATGTAGTTGACCTCACAGTCATTGCAGGGTATTTTGTAAATTATATTATTTTGTCTAATTGGGTCCACTGGGTCCTTTAACCTACAGAGCTTGTCCCTGAGTGAGTTTGTAGGTTTAAATGCCACCCTAATTCCTGCTTTATTTAGAATCCTACGTAGGGTCTCAGATGTCCCCTCTTTATATGGTATAACTGTCGATGACTTATATTCTCTCTTATTTATGTTATCATTACTAGTTCCACAATTATTTTTATTTTGTTTTTGGCCTTTAATTATCTTCCTAATGAATTTTAAAGGATAATTATTCAACACCAACGCTTCTCCTATCTGTTTTATCTCGTCGTTTAGGTCTTTTTTTGTGCTACTTAGTGCTATGGCTCGGTTTGTTAGACACTTAACTAAGCCTGCCTTAACAGTTAACGGATGCGACGAATTAAAATCTAAATATCTATTAGAATGCGTTGGTTTTTTATACACACTAGTGTGAAGTTTACCTTCTTCTATTCGTTTTATTTTACAATCTAGCATAGCCAACTCTCCTTGTTCATCTTCCGATTCAAATGTGAATTTTATCCCCTCTACTAGTGAGTTAATATGTGTCAAGAAGCTAGAGATATGTTCTGTTTTTAACACTGTGAAAGTGTCATCCACATATCTCCACCATATTTTTGGAGTAGGATTAAACGTATTAAGTGCCATATTTTCCCAGCTATCCATAAATATATCTGCTACGATAGGGGATATTGGTGATCCCATTGCTACACCTTCAGTTTGTCTATATATTTTGCCTTGGAATCTAAAGATAGTAGATGTGAGGCATAGCTGAACCCCTAAAATAATTTCTTCAATGGACAGCTTTGTCCTATGATTGAGTTCAGTATCCGCAGTTAGTTCTTTTTTAACTGCTTCTAAGGCCATATTGACTGGTATATTAGTATAAAGACTGGTTATATCAAAACTAACCATTGTTTCATCATTATCTAGTTGTATATCATTTAGTTTATTTTTCATTTCATATGAATTAGTTAGTCTAGAATTTGAACGATTTCTAATGGGACATAATATTAGAGCTAAATGTTTTGATAATTCATATGTAGGGGTATTTCTAAAATCTACTATTGGTCTTATGGGATAACCTGGCTTATGTATTTTAATAGTACCATACATCCTACTAGCATTATTAGTTTTAGGCATTAAATTAAACCATTTTGACTCACCCAGTGACGGCTTCATTCTGCGTACTAATTCCGCTGTGGATTTTTTAACCTTATTCATTATTGTGTCTACGGGCTTCTTAATTTCCTCATATGGACCCATTTCAATATGTTCATTGACTTTCTTCATGTAGTCAGATTTATCCAAAACTACGGTGGCGTTTCCTTTGTCAGCTTTTGCGATGACAATATTTTTATCCTGTTTTAGATTAATTAAAGCTTCTCTTTCCGACTTTGTCAAGTTTGATTTTGCCTTCTTTTGATTTTTTAGGGTTAATGCACATTGTGCTCGAACCTCTTCTGCTGTTGTTTTATCTATTGAACCTAGTGCTACTTCTATGTTAGGAATGACATCCTCTGGTTTTAATTTATTAACTGTTACGTTGAAATTTAGTCCTTTCTCCAGTACTTTTATCTCACTGGAGCTTAGTTCCCTTGATGAGAGGTTGATCACCCACTTTGTTTTGTCGATCGAGGATGAAGCATTAACATCAATTTCATTTGCTGTGTTCTTTTCTTCAATAAGTTTGTTGAATTTTTTGATTTGTGTGTTTTTTGATTTTCTCAATGCAGATTCTCTAGCTTTTTTGGATGTTTCAAGAATAATTGTATAATCTTTGTCATTGATCATATATTTGAGTTTGTGTTTGACTTTTTCTATTTCATTTCGTAAATTATTTAGTTTCACAGTAACTCGATGTAATTCTTCTCTTAGACATAATCTACTGACATTTTTGGCAGCTGATGTTATTTTACTTGAAGTAATTGGAGTACGTAGACGTAAATATTTCGGAATTATATGATTTTTTAAACATCGACTGTTAAAAATCCGATGATTTGTGAATCTTGCTTCAGTTTGACAAAGTCGTGTGAGTTTGTTGATAAGCTTCCTGGTAGGAAGACCATAAGTATCATTGATATAAGAATAAAACTTGGGCACTGTGGTAGAGTGTAATTCCATTATGGGTAAATTTTATTTTGATAGAGTCTCACAGTGTTATACAGTAATATTTACTGATGACGTTTCGAGCACAATTTATTGCTCATAATCATATCAAGGTAATCACACGACTTCCTAAATTCATTTATATAGTTCCGTTATTTTTCACTTGATTTCCACTTGATTTGATTGGTAGTGTTATTTTCCATATTTCGGGTATTAGTGATGATTCATTCCTATTGCACGTGTTGGGTGTAGATTCGATGAACAAAGATTCAGTAATCAACCTCTCTCTCCACCTACCTAGATTACTTTTTAGAATTTTAACCCTCTCCCACCCTATTGTGTGGTTGTGTGTTAATGCATGCATTGCAATTGCCGAGCTTTTTTCTAAATTACTTATCTTTTCTGGGTCAACCATTCTTATCTTAGCTAAATTCTTATGTTCTGACAATCTGACTATTCCTGACCTACTAGTTTGACCTATGTAGTTGACCTCACAGTCATTGCAGGGTATTTTGTAAATTATATTATTTTGTCTAATTGGGTCCACTGGGTCCTTTAACCTACAGAGCTTGTCCCTGAGTGAGTTTGTAGGTTTAAATGCCACCCTAATTCCTGCTTTATTTAGAATCCTACGTAGGGTCTCAGATGTCCCCTCTTTATATGGTATAACTGTCGATGACTTATATTCTCTCTTATTTATGTTATCATTACTAGTTCCACAATTATTTTTATTTTGTTTTTGGCCTTTAATTATCTTCCTAATGAATTTTAAAGGATAATTATTCAACACCAACGCTTCTCCTATCTGTTTTATCTCGTCGTTTAGGTCTTTTTTTGTGCTACTTAGTGCTATGGCTCGGTTTGTTAGACACTTAACTAAGCCTGCCTTAACAGTTAACGGATGCGACGAATTAAAATCTAAATATCTATTAGAATGCGTTGGTTTTTTATACACACTAGTGTGAAGTTTACCTTCTTCTATTCGTTTTATTTTACAATCTAGCATAGCCAACTCTCCTTGTTCATCTTCCGATTCAAATGTGAATTTTATCCCCTCTACTAGTGAGTTAATATGTGTCAAGAAGCTAGAGATATGTTCTGTTTTTAACACTGTGAAAGTGTCATCCACATATCTCCACCATATTTTTGGAGTAGGATTAAACGTATTAAGTGCCATATTTTCCCAGCTATCCATAAATATATCTGCTACGATAGGGGATATTGGTGATCCCATTGCTACACCTTCAGTTTGTCTATATATTTTGCCTTGGAATCTAAAGATAGTAGATGTGAGGCATAGCTGAACCCCTAAAATAATTTCTTCAATGGACAGCTTTGTCCTATGATTGAGTTCAGTATCCGCAGTTAGTTCTTTTTTAACTGCTTCTAAGGCCATATTGACTGGTATATTAGTATAAAGACTGGTTATATCAAAACTAACCATTGTTTCATCATTATCTAGTTGTATATCATTTAGTTTATTTTTCATTTCATATGAATTAGTTAGTCTAGAATTTGAACGATTTCTAATGGGACATAATATTAGAGCTAAATGTTTTGATAATTCATATGTAGGGGTATTTCTAAAATCTACTATTGGTCTTATGGGATAACCTGGCTTATGTATTTTAATAGTACCATACATCCTACTAGCATTATTAGTTTTAGGCATTAAATTAAACCATTTTGACTCACCCAGTGACGGCTTCATTCTGCGTACTAATTCCGCTGTGGATTTTTTAACCTTATTCATTATTGTGTCTACGGGCTTCTTAATTTCCTCATATGGACCCATTTCAATATGTTCATTGACTTTCTTCATGTAGTCAGATTTATCCAAAACTACGGTGGCGTTTCCTTTGTCAGCTTTTGCGATGACAATATTTTTATCCTGTTTTAGATTAATTAAAGCTTCTCTTTCCGACTTTGTCAAGTTTGATTTTGCCTTCTTTTGATTTTTTAGGGTTAATGCACATTGTGCTCGAACCTCTTCTGCTGTTGTTTTATCTATTGAACCTAGTGCTACTTCTATGTTAGGAATGACATCCTCTGGTTTTAATTTATTAACTGTTACGTTGAAATTTAGTCCTTTCTCCAGTACTTTTATCTCACTGGAGCTTAGTTCCCTTGATGAGAGGTTGATCACCCACTTTGTTTTGTCGATCGAGGATGAAGCATTAACATCAATTTCATTTGCTGTGTTCTTTTCTTCAATAAGTTTGTTGAATTTTTTGATTTGTGTGTTTTTTGATTTTCTCAATGCAGATTCTCTAGCTTTTTTGGATGTTTCAAGAATAATTGTATAATCTTTGTCATTGATCATATATTTGAGTTTGTGTTTGACTTTTTCTATTTCATTTCGTAAATTATTTAGTTTCACAGTAACTCGATGTAATTCTTCTCTTAGACATAATCTACTGACATTTTTGGCAGCTGATGTTATTTTACTTGAAGTAATTGGAGTACGTAGACGTAAATATTTCGGAATTATATGATTTTTTAAACATCGACTGTTAAAAATCCGATGATTTGTGAATCTTGCTTCAGTTTGACAAAGTCGTGTGAGTTTGTTGATAAGCTTCCTGGTAGGAAGACCATAAGTATCATTGATATAAGAATAAAACTTGGGCACTGTGGTAGAGTGTAATTCCATTATGGGTAAATTTTATTTTGATAGAGTCTCACAGTGTTATACAGTAATATTTACTGATGACGTTTCGAGCACAATTTATTGCTCATAATCATATCAAGGTAATCACACGACTTCCTAAATTCATTTATATAGTTCCGTTATTTTTCACTTGATTTCCACTTGATTTGATTGGTAGTGTTATTTTCCATATTTCGGGTATTAGTGATGATTCATTCCTATTGCACGTGTTGGGTGTAGATTCGATGAACAAAGATTCAGTAATCAACCTCTCTCTCCACCTACCTAGATTACTTTTTAGAATTTTAACCCTCTCCCACCCTATTGTGTGGTTGTGTGTTAATGCATGCATTGCAATTGCCGAGCTTTTTTCTAAATTACTTATCTTTTCTGGGTCAACCATTCTTATCTTAGCTAAATTCTTATGTTCTGACAATCTGACTATTCCTGACCTACTAGTTTGACCTATGTAGTTGACCTCACAGTCATTGCAGGGTATTTTGTAAATTATATTATTTTGTCTAATTGGGTCCACTGGGTCCTTTAACCTACAGAGCTTGTCCCTGAGTGAGTTTGTAGGTTTAAATGCCACCCTAATTCCTGCTTTATTTAGAATCCTACGTAGGGTCTCAGATGTCCCCTCTTTATATGGTATAACTGTCGATGACTTATATTCTCTCTTATTTATGTTATCATTACTAGTTCCACAATTATTTTTATTTTGTTTTTGGCCTTTAATTATCTTCCTAATGAATTTTAAAGGATAATTATTCAACACCAACGCTTCTCCTATCTGTTTTATCTCGTCGTTTAGGTCTTTTTTTGTGCTACTTAGTGCTATGGCTCGGTTTGTTAGACACTTAACTAAGCCTGCCTTAACAGTTAACGGATGCGACGAATTAAAATCTAAATATCTATTAGAATGCGTTGGTTTTTTATACACACTAGTGTGAAGTTTACCTTCTTCTATTCGTTTTATTTTACAATCTAGCATAGCCAACTCTCCTTGTTCATCTTCCGATTCAAATGTGAATTTTATCCCCTCTACTAGTGAGTTAATATGTGTCAAGAAGCTAGAGATATGTTCTGTTTTTAACACTGTGAAAGTGTCATCCACATATCTCCACCATATTTTTGGAGTAGGATTAAACGTATTAAGTGCCATATTTTCCCAGCTATCCATAAATATATCTGCTACGATAGGGGATATTGGTGATCCCATTGCTACACCTTCAGTTTGTCTATATATTTTGCCTTGGAATCTAAAGATAGTAGATGTGAGGCATAGCTGAACCCCTAAAATAATTTCTTCAATGGACAGCTTTGTCCTATGATTGAGTTCAGTATCCGCAGTTAGTTCTTTTTTAACTGCTTCTAAGGCCATATTGACTGGTATATTAGTATAAAGACTGGTTATATCAAAACTAACCATTGTTTCATCATTATCTAGTTGTATATCATTTAGTTTATTTTTCATTTCATATGAATTAGTTAGTCTAGAATTTGAACGATTTCTAATGGGACATAATATTAGAGCTAAATGTTTTGATAATTCATATGTAGGGGTATTTCTAAAATCTACTATTGGTCTTATGGGATAACCTGGCTTATGTATTTTAATAGTACCATACATCCTACTAGCATTATTAGTTTTAGGCATTAAATTAAACCATTTTGACTCACCCAGTGACGGCTTCATTCTGCGTACTAATTCCGCTGTGGATTTTTTAACCTTATTCATTATTGTGTCTACGGGCTTCTTAATTTCCTCATATGGACCCATTTCAATATGTTCATTGACTTTCTTCATGTAGTCAGATTTATCCAAAACTACGGTGGCGTTTCCTTTGTCAGCTTTTGCGATGACAATATTTTTATCCTGTTTTAGATTAATTAAAGCTTCTCTTTCCGACTTTGTCAAGTTTGATTTTGCCTTCTTTTGATTTTTTAGGGTTAATGCACATTGTGCTCGAACCTCTTCTGCTGTTGTTTTATCTATTGAACCTAGTGCTACTTCTATGTTAGGAATGACATCCTCTGGTTTTAATTTATTAACTGTTACGTTGAAATTTAGTCCTTTCTCCAGTACTTTTATCTCACTGGAGCTTAGTTCCCTTGATGAGAGGTTGATCACCCACTTTGTTTTGTCGATCGAGGATGAAGCATTAACATCAATTTCATTTGCTGTGTTCTTTTCTTCAATAAGTTTGTTGAATTTTTTGATTTGTGTGTTTTTTGATTTTCTCAATGCAGATTCTCTAGCTTTTTTGGATGTTTCAAGAATAATTGTATAATCTTTGTCATTGATCATATATTTGAGTTTGTGTTTGACTTTTTCTATTTCATTTCGTAAATTATTTAGTTTCACAGTAACTCGATGTAATTCTTCTCTTAGACATAATCTACTGACATTTTTGGCAGCTGATGTTATTTTACTTGAAGTAATTGGAGTACGTAGACGTAAATATTTCGGAATTATATGATTTTTTAAACATCGACTGTTAAAAATCCGATGATTTGTGAATCTTGCTTCAGTTTGACAAAGTCGTGTGAGTTTGTTGATAAGCTTCCTGGTAGGAAGACCATAAGTATCATTGATATAAGAATAAAACTTGGGCACTGTGGTAGAGTGTAATTCCATTATGGGTAAATTTTATTTTGATAGAGTCTCACAGTGTTATACAGTAATATTTACTGATGACGTTTCGAGCACAATTTATTGCTCATAATCATATCAAGGTAATCACACGACTTCCTAAATTCATTTATATAGTTCCGTTATTTTTCACTTGATTTCCACTTGATTTGATTGGTAGTGTTATTTTCCATATTTCGGGTATTAGTGATGATTCATTCCTATTGCACGTGTTGGGTGTAGATTCGATGAACAAAGATTCAGTAATCAACCTCTCTCTCCACCTACCTAGATTACTTTTTAGAATTTTAACCCTCTCCCACCCTATTGTGTGGTTGTGTGTTAATGCATGCATTGCAATTGCCGAGCTTTTTTCTAAATTACTTATCTTTTCTGGGTCAACCATTCTTATCTTAGCTAAATTCTTATGTTCTGACAATCTGACTATTCCTGACCTACTAGTTTGACCTATGTAGTTGACCTCACAGTCATTGCAGGGTATTTTGTAAATTATATTATTTTGTCTAATTGGGTCCACTGGGTCCTTTAACCTACAGAGCTTGTCCCTGAGTGAGTTTGTAGGTTTAAATGCCACCCTAATTCCTGCTTTATTTAGAATCCTACGTAGGGTCTCAGATGTCCCCTCTTTATATGGTATAACTGTCGATGACTTATATTCTCTCTTATTTATGTTATCATTACTAGTTCCACAATTATTTTTATTTTGTTTTTGGCCTTTAATTATCTTCCTAATGAATTTTAAAGGATAATTATTCAACACCAACGCTTCTCCTATCTGTTTTATCTCGTCGTTTAGGTCTTTTTTTGTGCTACTTAGTGCTATGGCTCGGTTTGTTAGACACTTAACTAAGCCTGCCTTAACAGTTAACGGATGCGACGAATTAAAATCTAAATATCTATTAGAATGCGTTGGTTTTTTATACACACTAGTGTGAAGTTTACCTTCTTCTATTCGTTTTATTTTACAATCTAGCATAGCCAACTCTCCTTGTTCATCTTCCGATTCAAATGTGAATTTTATCCCCTCTACTAGTGAGTTAATATGTGTCAAGAAGCTAGAGATATGTTCTGTTTTTAACACTGTGAAAGTGTCATCCACATATCTCCACCATATTTTTGGAGTAGGATTAAACGTATTAAGTGCCATATTTTCCCAGCTATCCATAAATATATCTGCTACGATAGGGGATATTGGTGATCCCATTGCTACACCTTCAGTTTGTCTATATATTTTGCCTTGGAATCTAAAGATAGTAGATGTGAGGCATAGCTGAACCCCTAAAATAATTTCTTCAATGGACAGCTTTGTCCTATGATTGAGTTCAGTATCCGCAGTTAGTTCTTTTTTAACTGCTTCTAAGGCCATATTGACTGGTATATTAGTATAAAGACTGGTTATATCAAAACTAACCATTGTTTCATCATTATCTAGTTGTATATCATTTAGTTTATTTTTCATTTCATATGAATTAGTTAGTCTAGAATTTGAACGATTTCTAATGGGACATAATATTAGAGCTAAATGTTTTGATAATTCATATGTAGGGGTATTTCTAAAATCTACTATTGGTCTTATGGGATAACCTGGCTTATGTATTTTAATAGTACCATACATCCTACTAGCATTATTAGTTTTAGGCATTAAATTAAACCATTTTGACTCACCCAGTGACGGCTTCATTCTGCGTACTAATTCCGCTGTGGATTTTTTAACCTTATTCATTATTGTGTCTACGGGCTTCTTAATTTCCTCATATGGACCCATTTCAATATGTTCATTGACTTTCTTCATGTAGTCAGATTTATCCAAAACTACGGTGGCGTTTCCTTTGTCAGCTTTTGCGATGACAATATTTTTATCCTGTTTTAGATTAATTAAAGCTTCTCTTTCCGACTTTGTCAAGTTTGATTTTGCCTTCTTTTGATTTTTTAGGGTTAATGCACATTGTGCTCGAACCTCTTCTGCTGTTGTTTTATCTATTGAACCTAGTGCTACTTCTATGTTAGGAATGACATCCTCTGGTTTTAATTTATTAACTGTTACGTTGAAATTTAGTCCTTTCTCCAGTACTTTTATCTCACTGGAGCTTAGTTCCCTTGATGAGAGGTTGATCACCCACTTTGTTTTGTCGATCGAGGATGAAGCATTAACATCAATTTCATTTGCTGTGTTCTTTTCTTCAATAAGTTTGTTGAATTTTTTGATTTGTGTGTTTTTTGATTTTCTCAATGCAGATTCTCTAGCTTTTTTGGATGTTTCAAGAATAATTGTATAATCTTTGTCATTGATCATATATTTGAGTTTGTGTTTGACTTTTTCTATTTCATTTCGTAAATTATTTAGTTTCACAGTAACTCGATGTAATTCTTCTCTTAGACATAATCTACTGACATTTTTGGCAGCTGATGTTATTTTACTTGAAGTAATTGGAGTACGTAGACGTAAATATTTCGGAATTATATGATTTTTTAAACATCGACTGTTAAAAATCCGATGATTTGTGAATCTTGCTTCAGTTTGACAAAGTCGTGTGAGTTTGTTGATAAGCTTCCTGGTAGGAAGACCATAAGTATCATTGATATAAGAATAAAACTTGGGCACTGTGGTAGAGTGTAATTCCATTATGGGTAAATTTTATTTTGATAGAGTCTCACAGTGTTATACAGTAATATTTACTGATGACGTTTCGAGCACAATTTATTGCTCATAATCATATCAAGGTAATCACACGACTTCCTAAATTCATTTATATAGTTCCGTTATTTTTCACTTGATTTCCACTTGATTTGATTGGTAGTGTTATTTTCCATATTTAGAAAAAAGCTCGGCAATTGCAATGCATGCATTAACACACAACCACACAATAGGGTGGGAGAGGGTTAAAATTCTAAAAAGTAATCTAGGTAGGTGGAGAGAGAGGTTGATTACTGAATCTTTGTTCATCGAATCTACACCCAACACGTGCAATAGGAATGAATCATCACTAATACCCGAAATATGGAAAATAACACTACCAATCAAATCAAGTGGAAATCAAGTGAAAAATAACGGAACTATATAAATGAATTTAGGAAGTCGTGTGATTACCTTGATATGATTATGAGCAATAAATTGTGCTCGAAACGTCATCAGTAAATATTACTGTATAACACTGTGAGACTCTATCAAAATAAAATTTACCCATAATGGAATTACACTCTACCACAGTGCCCAAGTTTTATTCTTATATCAATGATACTTATGGTCTTCCTACCAGGAAGCTTATCAACAAACTCACACGACTTTGTCAAACTGAAGCAAGATTCACAAATCATCGGATTTTTAACAGTCGATGTTTAAAAAATCATATAATTCCGAAATATTTACGTCTACGTACTCCAATTACTTCAAGTAAAATAACATCAGCTGCCAAAAATGTCAGTAGATTATGTCTAAGAGAAGAATTACATCGAGTTACTGTGAAACTAAATAATTTACGAAATGAAATAGAAAAAGTCAAACACAAACTCAAATATATGATCAATGACAAAGATTATACAATTATTCTTGAAACATCCAAAAAAGCTAGAGAATCTGCATTGAGAAAATCAAAAAACACACAAATCAAAAAATTCAACAAACTTATTGAAGAAAAGAACACAGCAAATGAAATTGATGTTAATGCTTCATCCTCGATCGACAAAACAAAGTGGGTGATCAACCTCTCATCAAGGGAACTAAGCTCCAGTGAGATAAAAGTACTGGAGAAAGGACTAAATTTCAACGTAACAGTTAATAAATTAAAACCAGAGGATGTCATTCCTAACATAGAAGTAGCACTAGGTTCAATAGATAAAACAACAGCAGAAGAGGTTCGAGCACAATGTGCATTAACCCTAAAAAATCAAAAGAAGGCAAAATCAAACTTGACAAAGTCGGAAAGAGAAGCTTTAATTAATCTAAAACAGGATAAAAATATTGTCATCGCAAAAGCTGACAAAGGAAACGCCACCGTAGTTTTGGATAAATCTGACTACATGAAGAAAGTCAATGAACATATTGAAATGGGTCCATATGAGGAAATTAAGAAGCCCGTAGACACAATAATGAATAAGGTTAAAAAATCCACAGCGGAATTAGTACGCAGAATGAAGCCGTCACTGGGTGAGTCAAAATGGTTTAATTTAATGCCTAAAACTAATAATGCTAGTAGGATGTATGGTACTATTAAAATACATAAGCCAGGTTATCCCATAAGACCAATAGTAGATTTTAGAAATACCCCTACATATGAATTATCAAAACATTTAGCTCTAATATTATGTCCCATTAGAAATCGTTCAAATTCTAGACTAACTAATTCATATGAAATGAAAAATAAACTAAATGATATACAACTAGATAATGATGAAACAATGGTTAGTTTTGATATAACCAGTCTTTATACTAATATACCAGTCAATATGGCCTTAGAAGCAGTTAAAAAAGAACTAACTGCGGATACTGAACTCAATCATAGGACAAAGCTGTCCATTGAAGAAATTATTTTAGGGGTTCAGCTATGCCTCACATCTACTATCTTTAGATTCCAAGGCAAAATATATAGACAAACTGAAGGTGTAGCAATGGGATCACCAATATCCCCTATCGTAGCAGATATATTTATGGATAGCTGGGAAAATATGGCACTTAATACGTTTAATCCTACTCCAAAAATATGGTGGAGATATGTGGATGACACTTTCACAGTGTTAAAAACAGAACATATCTCTAGCTTCTTGACACATATTAACTCACTAGTAGAGGGGATAAAATTCACATTTGAATCGGAAGATGAACAAGGAGAGTTGGCTATGCTAGATTGTAAAATAAAACGAATAGAAGAAGGTAAACTTCACACTAGTGTGTATAAAAAACCAACGCATTCTAATAGATATTTAGATTTTAATTCGTCGCATCCGTTAACTGTTAAGGCAGGCTTAGTTAAGTGTCTAACAAACCGAGCCATAGCACTAAGTAGCACAAAAAAAGACCTAAACGACGAGATAAAACAGATAGGAGAAGCGTTGGTGTTGAATAATTATCCTTTAAAATTCATTAGGAAGATAATTAAAGGCCAAAAACAAAATAAAAATAATTGTGGAACTAGTAATGATAACATAAATAAGAGAGAATATAAGTCATCGACAGTTATACCATATAAAGAGGGGACATCTGAGACCCTACGTAGGATTCTAAATAAAGCAGGAATTAGGGTGGCATTTAAACCTACAAACTCACTCAGGGACAAGCTCTGTAGGTTAAAGGACCCAGTGGACCCAATTAGACAAAATAATATAATTTACAAAATACCCTGCAATGACTGTGAGGTCAACTACATAGGTCAAACTAGTAGGTCAGGAATAGTCAGATTGTCAGAACATAAGAATTTAGCTAAGATAAGAATGGTTGACCCAGAAAAGATAAGTAATTTAGAAAAAAGCTCGGCAATTGCAATGCATGCATTAACACACAACCACACAATAGGGTGGGAGAGGGTTAAAATTCTAAAAAGTAATCTAGGTAGGTGGAGAGAGAGGTTGATTACTGAATCTTTGTTCATCGAATCTACACCCAACACGTGCAATAGGAATGAATCATCACTAATACCCGAAATATGGAAAATAACACTACCAATCAAATCAAGTGGAAATCAAGTGAAAAATAACGGAACTATATAAATGAATTTAGGAAGTCGTGTGATTACCTTGATATGATTATGAGCAATAAATTGTGCTCGAAACGTCATCAGTAAATATTACTGTATAACACTGTGAGACTCTATCAAAATAAAATTTACCCATAATGGAATTACACTCTACCACAGTGCCCAAGTTTTATTCTTATATCATTGATATCAGTTAGTTATCTAACTAGAAAAGTGAAAGTAAGCAATTCTTCTCCAGAAACTAGCCGCTAATTGTTTCAGATGTGTTCGAGAAAACGATGCAACGGTAGAAGACAAGAGACTTGGTATCGGAATGTTTATCTCGAGTTTGACATCTGTATATAGGGATATTATATACATCTTATATGAAAATCGCCATTTGCACAGATATTCCGTGCTGTGCTACTTCTGCCCTTCGTACTGTCTTTCTTTGTCTACTTTTCGTGTCCTCCATGTATCTCCACAATGGTGTATCATTTGCTCTCTTTGACGTCAAGTCTGTTATTCTGCCACTTGATATTTTTGTGTTGATGAACCTCACTTTATATACTACTGATAAATCTTGTCAGTAGCACACACTACAAGAATACTGGGCAGAAGATTGTAAGTGATTTCAGACGAAATTCTTTATAAATAATGAACTTCATGCAGAAAACATCTGTGATAACAATCATTCGTCATAAAATGAAGTCTTTCAAAAATTAGAATAATGTCTGTGTATAGCCGTAAGAATGATGAAAACCAGTGCAAAATAGAGGCACTCGAAAAGGAAACTGTTAGTTACTTCCTTATGGCTAAGTTCCAAGAATAGGGTCGTCACACAAAGCAGAAAACTGAAACAAACTTCTAGGTAGTTATCATCAGCTGAGTAAGAGAAAAAGAGTTCATCTCATCTGAACAAAAAAGAACCAAGACTTCACATCACTGATATCTATAGTATTGCTTAGCTAGAAAGAATCAACAATAAGTGTTCTCGAATTTCTGGTTTTACAGCACCATTACTAAAGAACTGATTAATCTCTTGATGCTGAGTAATTCATTGTGTTCACTTAGCGTCTTAATCCCTACAGCATAAGTACCCTCAGGACAAATGGAGCCACAAACTGAAAATGAATGAACACTTCATTTGATATATATTTCGATTAGTAAGAAGTACTTTTACTTCCATATATATCACATTTAAAAGTATATACATACATGTATGTGTATGAAACACTGAAGAATCCTTTTGTGCCAAACATTTATCAAAACTGACAACAGAAATGACAAAGATTTATGTAAATTAGACTTTGCATTATTCGTTCTCTGGCTAATGATTTTGTTAAGAATGTTTTCTCTACAAGTGATTGTCTTTATTTATGCATGTACCTTTTGAGAGGATGAGTGAGGTAATATATGAGGGAGAGAGCGGGGGGAGGGTAGTTTCAATGCATTGCATTTTTGAAGCTTATTCTTTTCAAAAATGAATATCCTCCATTGAATCACTAGAATTCAATTAACATATATACTTATTTGTATTTTATGAATATTACCATAGATAGATAGTATTGCATAAAATGATAAAATGAAATTAATTAATAATGTGCTTTAATGTCACTTTGAAATCATTTTCCAATAATCAGTTCATTCGAAATCACCATAAATGGTGACAAGATACTGGACTAAATGATCAACTAAAAATAAGGAGATTAATTAAATTACAATCTAATTACAGGCTTAATTGAACAAGATCATCTTTGTGTGTGATCCAAACTGGTAATATTAGAGAAATTAGAAAAGTTTTAAGATAAACCAGATAAACACGAACAATGTGTGAGATAACGAAAGTGAGTGTCAACGCGAACCTCCGTACTTCCTATCAGCTAGGCATGACAGGTGTAAAAAAAAGAAGGAACACCATAGTGTGTAGAATGCATATAGTGATAAAATCCCCTCACATTTGCCTCAAATTCTCTAATCACTGAACTTAGATATTACACGTGCACCAACATGACAGCCGTTTTCTGTCTATATTGTTCAAACTAATACTAAATGGTTTTATGTAATGATGTTCCATTCAATTTTGGCATCATTGGCTCATTGGTAGAATGCTCATGAGTCACGCAGGAGACCTTGGTTCGACTCCAGGCCGAAGCACTCCTAAGCTCCGACCAACCTTACTAAAGGTAGTAAGACCAAAAAAGTAGGAAGGTTGGTGGCGAGGCCAACATCCCCACCCTGTCAAAACCAACACCACTGCTACTGAAACTTCAAAGCTTAAAGCTCTAAGTTCCACTCGGAACCCAAAGGAGTGAAAAAATTAGCTTCCTTCCAATCTTGCCTTATTCAAGCTAGTATTACGTACTAGTACTGATATCTGAGAAAAATGTATAGGAAATAAATAAATCCGCCACCAACCAAATATTATCGCTGTCACCGTGAGGCATTGTTGAAACGTCAGCACAAGACGGCAGCACGTCAACCAGTGGGTGGGTTGAAATAATAGTTTTTGGCAAATAGCAGATCAAAACCATAGCACAAGAAGTGGATCTCGTGGCCTAATGGACAGTGCTGCACCATTTGAAATAATGAATGCTGGAATCCGGTCCCAGTAAGAACGCCATAAGTCACTAAAGAGGCAGGTATATCTAGCATCTTGGATCCCACTATAAGTCGCTGTCAACCGAATAAGAATACATACGCATTACTTCACTTTATCTATTACTCTGTGTCTAAAGTTCACAAGGCTCATATAGTGACACCACCAAAAGTTAGCTCTGAACCTCTAGTCACTAGCAGACAATGACATTCATTTTTCAAATCAATTAAATAATGAATAAAAGTTCTAATACAAATGAACTGTCGTCAAGATTTGACAGAATAGTTCTAAAATATTTGGGCGCCGAGTGAGAAGTAGACATTTGTAAAAAAAATTATATTTGTAAGGTCTCAGCGAGATTGAAATCAATAATTCCAACGTTTCGTTCGGCAATCTGGTCCGAACTTCTTCAGGGAAATTAATCGAAATTGACATAACAAAGGTTTATATATAAAAAGGAACATCACTTGTTTTTAAAAACTTTGTCCAATCATGATTCATTCAACAAGTATCAACAAGTATAACAAACAAAATTTTATGAGCTGTGATCAAAATTTGACCTCGGACTTACAAATATTGGTCTACCTTTGTTAAACACATTAAACAGAGTGTGTATGTGTGTGTGGGTAAACAGTTATAAAACATTTCTTAACGCCTCTATAAGAAGACATGGACAGTCGAGAATTTTGACCAAGTATTAATAATTAGTGATACATATCCATTTTTTATTTATTAATAAGGATTTCCTATGCATCAGCTAAAATCACGCCTTCATGTCCGTTCAAACTGTTAGTATCAAGAATTTTATGATTAGACGTATTTTCAAAATTATGGTGTTTAGGATTAGAGTTTAGTAGAAGCACCCTGTCAAACTTATTGCTTTGTCTTCTTTCTGAAGATTGAGCTGCTTTATTCGACCTACTGAAGTTGTCAGGTGACTCGACAGCTACGGATTTAGGATATGCATTCTGTTGCAGACAACGGAGAGTGAAAACACGATGATTGTGCCAATTACACAGTTTCTTTGTTAATTTAATTTGATTGCAAAATAATTCAAATGAACTGTCGCCAAGATTTGACAGAATAGTTCTAAAATATTTGGGCGCCGAGTGAGAAGTGGACATTTGTAAAAAATTATATTAATAAGGCCCAGCGGAATTGATCTGTTTTCTCACCAGTTAACTAGACAACTACAATGTACATCCAGTCAAAACATTTTGTTCAGTACATATTTACATCAAAAAAATGGTTACTGTGTTGATATGTAAATATTCATACAGTCACATGTTTAATGTATTCATGAACCAATAAACCATGCGTGTGTTTGTTTAATTGCCCTCTGATCGAGTGAACAGGTAGATCCGCACGATGATGACGATGACGTAATGCATTATCTGAATTACATTATTTATTCCTATCCAACTGGAAAAAGACTAATTATCCTTATATTATCACTATGTGTCTATATTTACTTGAGGAATATATATATATATATATATATATATATATATATTACTTAGATTGTGGGTTTTCGACAAATTCTAACTAACTGTCTTTCTAAATTCCTGTTATCGTGATAACACAAAATTATCTACTATAATCTCTGCTTGATTCTGAGTTCATATCTTGAATAGTTTTAATTTGCAGAAACTAATTCTCAAGTCATTATGGGTAAATTTTGTTTCGATAAAGTCTCACAGTGTTATACAGTAATATTTACTGATTGCGTTTCGAGCACAATTTATTGCTCATAATCATATCAAGGTAATCACACAACTTCCTAAATTTATTTATATAATTCCGTTGTTTTTCACTTGATTTTCACTTGATTTGATTGGTAGTAATATTTTCCATATTTCGGGTATGAGTGATGAATCATTCCTATTGCATGTGTTGGGTGTAGATTCGATTCAGTAATCAACCTCTCTCTCCACCTACATAGATAACTTTTTAGAATTTTAACCCTCTCCCACCCTACTGTGTGGTTGTGTGCTAATGCATGCATTGCAATTGCTGAGCTTTTTTCTAAATTACTTATCTTCTCTGGGTCAACCATTCTTACCTTAGCTAAATTCTTATGTTCTGACAATCTGACTACCCCTGACCTACTAGTTTGACCTATGTAGTTGACCTCACAGTCATTGCAGGGTATTTTGTAAATTATATTATTTTGTCTAATTGGGTCCACTGGGTCCTTTAACCTACAGAGCTTGTCCCTGAGTGAGTTTGTAGGTTTAAATGCCACCCTAATTCCTGCTTTATTTAGAATCCTACGTAGGGTCTCAGATGTCCCCTCTTTATATGGTATAACTGTAGATGACTTATATTCTCTCTTATTTATGTTATTATTACTGGTTCCACAATTATTTTTATCTTGTTTTTGGCCATTAGTGATCTTCCTGATGAATTTTATAGGATAGTTATTTAAAACCAACGCCTCTTCTATCTGTTTTATTTCATCATTTAGGTCTTTTTTTGTGCTACTTAGTGCCATTGCTCGGTTTGTTAAACACTTAACTAAGCCTGCCTTAACAGTTAAAGGATGAGATGAATTAAAGTCTAAATATCTATTAGAATGCGTTGGTTTTAAATAACTATCCTCTAAAATTCATTAGGAAGATTGAAAAAGGCCAAAAGAAAAATAAAAAGAATTGTGAAACTAGTAATAATAACATAAATAAGAGAGAATATAAGTCATCTACAGTTATACCATATAAAGAGGGGACATCTGAGACCCTACGTAGGATTCTAAATAAAGCAGGAATTAGGGTGGCATTTAAACCTACAAACTCACTCAGGGACAAGCTCTGTAGGTTAAAGGACCCAGTGGACCCAATTAGACAAAATAATATAATTTACAAAATACCCTGCAATGACTGTGAGGTCAACTACATAGGTCAAACTAGTAGGTCAGGGGTAGTCAGATTGTCAGAACATAAGAATTTAGCTAAGGTAAGAATGGTTGACCCAGAGAAGATAAGTAATTTAGAAAAAAGCTCAGCAATTGCAATGCATGCATTAGCACACAACCACACAGTAGGGTGGGAGAGGGTTAAAATTCTAAAAAGTTATCTATGTAGGTGGAGAGAGAGGTTGATTACTGAATCGAATCTACACCCAACACATGCAATAGGAATGATTCATCACTCATACCCGAAATATGGAAAATATTACTACCAATCAAATCAAGTGAAAAACAACGGAATTATATAAATAAATTTAGGAAGTTGTGTGATTACCTTGATATGATTATGAGCAATAAATTGTGCTCGAAACGCAATCAGTAGATATTACTGTATAACACTGTGAGACTTTATCAAAATAAAATTTACCCATAATGGAATTACACTCTACCACAGTGCCCAAGTTTTATTCTTATATCAATAATTCTCAAGTCAATTAGAAAACAATACTGTTATGATCTGACGATGAGATTATGTGAACATCCATCAACTTAGTGGTGTAAAGGCTGGTGAAATTAACATTGAGTGATGCAGGTTTATAAATATATCTTTCTATAAATAAGCACCAAACAAGGATGAAGTCAAGGCGTGGGTTTTTCTTCCAAATGACACCTTCCTATATCCGAAATCGATACAAAATGTGTATCTCAGTGTCTGTCTGTCTGGATTCAACATAGAACTTGGCACCGAAGTCCAGCAGTTCGAGTTGCCACGTTCCAAATAGCACACAAAGGTAGACAAGAAGATGAGTGAAGAGAATCAATAGAGTTTTGACAAGCATAAAAGTGAAACAGAATGAGTAATGGTAGAAAGGAATATGAAAGATTACAGAGACTGAATACATCTGCACCATTGACAACGATTTTAAGCCATGTCACCTATTGTCTCCAGTACAGTGTACAGTATAATGGTACCACTTATCTTAGTAGTGAGTCTGTACTCTATATCACGCCTATCCCATTTAGGTGTTGACTTTCACATTTCACATTTAGGTGACTGATATAGTGTATATAATAACATAATGAGTACCCAACCTGTGACAAAAGCTAATCCACTAAGACTGATGTCATTCGAGTTCAGATTCTGTTTGAAGGCAGAATACAAAACATCACACACTACGAAGGACTGAGTAACTGTTTTCACTAGTATTTGATCATATACTCAACTGTTTGAGAAAAACACGGAACCATGGAACTTAATTGTCTATACCTAGAACTTTACCGGCAGTATTCTACGATGATGTCGCCATAAGCTTAAGGGGAATAAGTGTAATCCATGGTGGGAATAATCCTGGTGAGATATTTATGGTCTAAAATGACAATAAAGATCACTAATATTGGTTATTGCACATCACAGGGTGTAACATTACTCAGAAGTGACTTAATTATTTTACAAATTAACTGAAGACAAAACGTTTTTATCGATTAGTCTTTTTCTTCAATGTTAATTGCCTATATCTAGAGCATTCTATAAAAAGCATCCATTGGTCATCACAACCACTGTCACACTATGATAGACTAACAATTAACTTATTGAGCGCACTAATGAATCAATAACAGATATCCACTTTATAAATATGAGTTAGGCTGAACTTGATTTCATATGATCTTCAATGCTAGGAGAAAGCTAATAAAGGGATTATACATTAGGCTGAATACTAGTCTTCATTTACCATGAAAATTACGTTCGATCTGTGTACAATGCACAACTACATCTACGGGGAAAATGAGTAATCAAATCAAAATTGAAGTAGCACCGTAGATAGCCCTCGGACTGCAAATAAAAGCCCATCAAACAACAAAGCCATCAAAACACTTCGAACTTTTGCCACACTAATCAAAAAAAGTATTCCCAAATAGTAAATATTTTAAATGTACAGAAAAGTGTCAGAGTAGATTGAATTCACTTATGTGCATGGTTGTTTACCTTATGAGAACAGTTCATCAAAATGAATACTATTTATTACTATTAACAGTGACTAACATCATTTACTAAACCATTGAAAACCAGCAAGGAATACTGGGCAACTGTTTCGTCCTTATTTCGGACCCTTCAACAGCATGCACCCATAGATCTACTACGATCTTCAGGTTATGAGGCGATCTTGTTAACGATTCTGCTACTGGAGCACAACCCAATGTCCTACAAACTCTAACTTCTGCCAATTGACGATGTAGTATGACCGCTAGTCAATGTCATTAGTGACAGAACTTGGTGAGCCTCACTGATCAAGACGCCTTACTCACAGATGACATTGGCTGGCAGTCACGCTACATCCGTAATCGGTATTTGTTAGAATTCATAGATCATCGAATTTCGTTCTAGTGGTTGAATGGTCAATAAGGTCGCCTTGAAACCGCAAGGTCCTGGGGATGTGTACTGTTGAAGAGTCCAAAATGAGAAAGAAACAGATTCCAATACTTTTTAGTGGTTTTCAATGGTTCTCTAACTGAATTCAGTTCGTAATTAAGTTTGAAATCAACAAAATCTTAACAGACCAACACTTGAGATATTATTTTATCTCTTATTTTTTTATATATATAAAGCAGAATAGTGCAGATTTTAAATTTGATAAAAAGAACAATTATACACTCTAGTTTTAATTCTTTCATACAAAAACTGAAAAGGCTTCAAAAAAAAGTACAGCCTAACACACTGTTTAGGTGGAGTAGAAACAAAAAATGAAAAGAAAAAAAAGATTTTTATAGCTTCTTTTTAATATTCCAGAGATTCAATCATTCACATAATAGAGCAGCACATATATTTAAAATAAGTTTTAATTTATGTAAAGTCTTTATTTATTGTTATATGATAATATGCAGTATATAAAAAACTTTTTCTATCTATTATTGCCTTCCAACTCATGAACTGCGCATTTCATACTAATCTGTATATTATGTATGTTATTTCAAATTGAAAATAAATCAATAATCAGATCATATCATAACTCTATTTTGTTGAATAACCACTAGCTAATATGATACACACCTCATGTTATCTTATTTAGTGAATTCACTGGGAAAGTAATACAACTAAGTGTCAGACGATTAGTAGCGACTGGCAGGCTATGGATCTCTGTTTCGTCCCCTTTGACTCTTATAGACCATAAGACATAATGACGTTTGACTATGAAGGGAGTGCCAAGAAAGTACATTGCACTAATCAAGGCACTCTACTCAAACTCACGTAGCTGTGTAATGGCTTATGGGGAATTGTCATCTGAATTGTTAACAATCAGTGGTGTCCGTCAAGGATGTCCACTTTCCCCTTTTCTGTTTAACTTCATCATAGATATGCTAATGGAAGTATCCTTAACTGAACTTAACGACTTAGGAATCGACTTGTTACCAGGGAATAGTCTTATAGACTTAGACTTAGACGACATAGTCCTGTTAGGGGAGGACGCTGACAAAATGCAGAGTCTTCTGAACACATTGAGCAGCAATCTTCGTATGTTTGGCATGCGATTCGCCCCTGTGAAATGTAAGATGCTGCTACAGGACTGGACTACGTCAACTCCAAGCTTAGTGATAGGGAGTGAAGTGATAGAACATGTTGACCACTTCACCTATTTAGGAAGTTGTATCAGCACCAACGGATTGATTGGTGACGAAATCACAGCACGGATCCAGAAAGCTAGGGCTGCTTACGCTAACTTACACCGTCTCTGGCGTAGGCGTGACATCCGGCTGTCAACCAAGGGACGTGTATACTGCTCAGCAGTTCGCTCCGTCCTTCTCTATGGCGGTGAGACGTGGCCATTGAGAGCGGAAGACATGAAGAGATTGTCTGTTTTTGACCACAGATGTTTACGATCTCTTTCTCGCGTTAGGTGGTATAATAAGGTAAGTAATGTTGACGTTAGGCGTAGAGTGTTGGGCAAAGAGGGAAAATCACTCGAAGAGGCTATGAAGTTACATAGATTGAGTTGGCTAGGTCATGTGCTGCGCATGCCTAACCATCGCCTCCCCCAACGGACGGGCATTACTAGCTGACATAGGTGCAGGTTGGAAAAGAGTAAGTGGTGGCCAAACAAAAACATGGTATCAATCCATGAAATCCCTGACAGTTAAACTGAGTCAGGTAGGGAGATGCAGACTTCCGGGTTGGGCCCTCGGGACTCTAAGAATCAATGGCTGGAGACAATAGGTGACATGGCTCAAAATCGTTGTCAATGGCTTACGCAGATGTATTCAGTCTCTTTAACCTTTCATAATCCTTTCTATCATTAATCATTCTGTTTCACTATTATACTTATCTAAATTCTATTGATTCTCTTCTCTCATTTTCCTGTCTACCTTTGTGTGCTATTTGGAACGTGGCAACTCGAACTGCTGGACTTCGGTGCCAAGTTCTATGTTGAATCCAGCAGCAGCAGCAGCAGCAGACATAATGACAACCTCAGAAATTTAACCTTGTATCTGTTGGTGGTACAGTTAGATATATTACCGCTGATTTATAATTAGTCTTCAACTGCAACACTGAGTAAGTAAGTGGGTTTAAATGACAAATGGTAAATAACTTCTCTAAAAATTTCAAATACGCATTTCCAATGGCTGTCAGCAAGCACGGAACCTATACTTTAGACCTCTTGACAGTCGACTTTCATGTATGTTAATGACCCACTCACATTGGCGTTCATCTAGAGAACTTGACGATAATAATCGTTCAGCACTAGATAACGTAGCACTAAATACTAACGAGTATTGTCAGCTTAAACTAAAATAACTGCCCTATTCAGGCAGTTAACCTGGGGTTCGAGTGGGAAGCCGTGACCAATAGGGTACAGCAAGTTGAAGATTAGGCAGTAACTCACCGAAGAAGACATTGCGAAATGGTCACACTATTTCGTGAATTGGCAGAAGTTAGAATTCATGGGCTAACCATTGGATGGGGTCCCAGTGGCTCAATGGTCTACGAGCTGGCTCGCCTTGTAACCATAAGGTCCTGGGTTCGAACAGTGGTGGTGGATGCGCACTGATGAAGAGTCCAAAACTAGAACGAAACATCTGTCCAGTACTCCCTGCAGGTTTTCCAGTGGTTCTCTAACTGATGTCAGCTCATGATGAAATCCTCCATGCAATCAAACACAAAAAAATTCCCTACAAAACCAATACTTGAAGAATAATTCTTGAATGCACGATATTTTGTAAACTGAATGACAGATTTGAGTTAAATGTAGAACGATGATCATGTTGTAGCCATACTGACTGCATACCATGACTATTTATTTGGTTAGAGATCAGCCCCCCACACACAACACCATAACAATAGACGGTGACAATTTAGAAAAATGAGACAAAAAAAGTGTTGAAACTAGGAGTTCATATGGAACCACAGAGGTTGTGAGTAATCCACAATAATCACAGTAAAATATCATTATTCAGAAGATGCAAAATACCTCTGCTTTTCATTGTAAGTATTTGTTTAAATGTTAAGGAGGTGTGGCATGTGCTAGTGACAAGGTTTATCACAGTTGTACATAAAGTGACGTTCCTCATCACAAAAATATAAAACACTGGAGTGATAGACTTGATTTCGAACAGAGGAAATGAACTATTGTTGCGGCAAAACATGGGAGACACGAAAAGAAGACAAAGAAACACAATATGAAGACTAGAAGTAGCACAACACGGAAGATCTGTGCATATGATGACTTCCATAATTTCCCTATATTACATAGATATCAAATTCGAAATAAACATTCCGTTACCAAGTCTCTTGTCTTCTACCGATGCACTGTTAGTCAATCTACTATGGAAGATAAAGTACATTCGGAAATCAGATGAGTGTTATCGATAAAATATAATACGATGGGAATTAAGACGAGTATTGTTAGTCAATAAGATGGAGAACAAGATGCTTTGTCAGTAAAATCAAATAAATAACTCGTTAGAGTGTTATAATGTGAATTGAATATATTTTAAGATTATTCATTATCCTCTGGTTTGTCTGGTAATAATATCTTCCATATCTCTAGTATTTATGTTGAGTCACTCCTATTCTATGTGTTTTGTGTAAACTCTGTGAACAAGGATTTAGTAATCAATCTCTCTCTTCCCCTACTTATATTACTCTTTGCAATTTTAACTCTCTCCCAACCAACCTATTGTGTGGTTGTGTGTTAATACATGCAGTGCGATTGCTGAGCTTTTTTCTGAATTACTGATCTTCGCAGGTGAGGTCAATTATTTTAACCTTAGCTGAATTCTTATGTTCTGACAATTTGACTACCCAGACCTACTAGTTTGACCTATGTAGTTGACCTCACTCACAGTCATTGCGCGGTATTTTGTAAATTATATTATTTTATGTAATTGGGTCACCTGAGTCCTTTAGCTTACAGAACTTGCCTCCGAGCGAGTTTGTAGGTTTGAATGCCACTCTAATTCCTGCTTCATTAGGAATCCTACGTAGAGTCTCAGATGTCCCCTCCTTATATGGTAAAACTGTAGATACCTTTTATTCCTTCTTATTTATGCTATTATTATCATTATTATTGGTTTCACTATTACTTTTACTTTGCATTTGATCTTTTTTCATCTTTCTAATGAATTTTATAGGATGGCTATTGAACATCAACGCTTCTTCTGAGGTGAGAGCTGGCTGCAAGACAAAATTGTAGACATCAATTTACGTCAATGTTACGTCCCGATTCAAGGTCATGAGAAAAAACAGTAACAATGCTTAACCTTGAGGAACTCCACAATCAAGCACAGCAAATGGGGTTCGCAGATATATGGCTTAACTTTCTGAGAAACGGTCACAAAGCAGTACGGAATAACCTTCAGCGATAAAGCAAACAATCAGAAGACGTTGCTTCTCTGCTGACAATTATGTACATAGAAATCTATATAAACGTCTCTTGATTTTCTCAATAAATGAGCTGGCGCCTGCCCCTTGTCTTCTATCGTTACACTCCTATCTGATTCATTTCATCATTCAGGTTTTCTGTTGTACTACTTAGTGCTATTTTTCTGTTTGTTAAACATTTAACTAAGCTTACCTTTACAGTTAACGGATGAGATTGACTAACAACACTTGCCTTAATTCCCATCGTATTATATTTTATTGATAACACTAAAAGTATTTCCGAATTTACTTTATCTGCCTTTCTGTTTCATGCATGCCTATTGAACTTTTATTGATTTTATTGATTTGTCTAATTAAATTTCATTCATGTATATAAACGAAGTCAGAAAACTGTATGAATGCCTTGATATGATTATGAAGAATAAACTGTGCTCAGCTGTAAATATCACTGTATAACACTGTTTAACTTTATCCAAATAAATTTTGTCCATAATGGAATTATACTCTACCGCAGTGTCCAATTTTATCCTTATTTCAGCTTGTTTAAATGTTTATGTAGTTGAGCCAGCAGCCTAGTTAATGAGTCAGAAAATTTAGGTATAGAAATAAAACCAATAGGGAAGAATATTACTACCGAATAACTGCCCTTTAGAATAAACGAAACACGATTAGTTATCTAAACAATGACTACAGTATGAATAATAGGAGAGTTAGGAAATGTGCATATTTATCATAGGCAAAGAAACATGAGAGATCCTGTGTAGAATTCCCGATAAGGCTGGAATTAGGGTTGAATTGAAATCAACCAACTCAGAGACAAACTTTATCGACATATAGATTCAACTGATCCAATTAGGCTAGACAATATAATTCACTAAACACCTTGTGTAATGACTCTCAGCACAACTGTGCAGATCAAACGAGTAGACTGAGGTCCGTTAGGTTATTAGAACATAGAAATTTGGCGATAGCCAGGATAAGTGACGCCGTTGAGATGAGTAAGACAGTAACAATAATAATTTGCTTTATTCCAAAACATTTTACTAAAGCATTTTTACTACAGTATTGTATCCAGTTAGTACATTATCAATGAATAAAATTCTACATAGATTAAGGAAATCTCAGTTCATTATGACAACAACATATTGGCATGTCAGTAGCAAAGCCAAAGTTGAACAGTGTTTGAAGGTGTTAGAAAAGTAGGTGCCATCATATTTACTGGCGTAAGCAGGAGGACAGAAACAAAGTAGCACATAACAGAAAAAAAAGAGAGAAAAGGAAAAGAAAGAAAGAAAACGTTGTACCTATAAATGATATGAGTTGGAAAGACGAGATTCAGTTGTTCTACTGACTATTTAATGAATTATAGGTGTCACATCTAGTGCTTTCTTTATCGCACAGAACACGAGCTAAGTAGGGTATGGTTGAGTTTTTGTACTTGCTAGTGCGAGCATGTAGTTTTCTATATAGGCTTCTGGTTTTGTCTGATGAGATACAAAGGGAGAGTTATGAGTGAAGAGGGTGGTGTGAGTTAGATAAAATGGATTTAGCCCATTTTTCACATGAGTCCATGTGCCTGTCAACCAGAATATTAACAAGCTGGTTAAGTGGCACGTTGCTTACCCTGCTGACAACCTTTAACATCCTGCGTAATATGTTATAGTCTTTCTTCAGTAGCTGTGGAAAACTAAAGGGGAACAATAGAGAATAATTGGTAGAATGCGAGAGTTAACGAATTGTAGAAGTAAGGGTTGGGTTATACCAGAATGTCTTAACTTCTTGATGTAGAAGGTAAGACGGAATATTTTCTTAGAAATCGCCAACATATGAGACGACCAGGAAACATCAGCAGATAGAATGATGCCTAGTTATTTAATTTCCGACTTGGTTTCTATTTCAGTGCCATCTATGTTGCACACCTCATGAGTGCTAACCAGTTTGTTTAGGCCAGATTTATGCCTGAAGGTGAAATTGACTGTTTGGCATTTGGAGCGGTTTAAGGTAAGACCGGTTTGCTTGGACCACTGGCTGATTTCTGACAGAAAGCCATTTAGTTTAGAGCAGTCACTTTGACACTTGACAGGCAAAGATACTGTCAGGTCGTCAGCATATTTGACAAAATTAATGTCGTTTGAAGATGGTAAGTCATGTAGAAAGAAAGAAAAGAGAAGTGGGGAGAGTACAGCACCTTGGGGGACACCAGCTACAGTGAGCACAGCAGAGGAGGATTTACCTTTGTATACGGTGTACTGCATTCTGTTAGAGAAGTAGGAATGCAACCAGTTAGTGACCCAGGGCTCAGGTTTTTTCATAGAGAGCTTATTTAGCAAGAGACATCTAGGTACAGAGTCGGAAGCAGTAAAAACCTCAACCGCTGCTATGTACTCACCTACATGCAGTCACACAATGGAGTGGTATATCGTAAAGGTATCACAAAGTAATATGATTAGGGAGAGAGAGAGGGAGAGAAAGAGGTTAATAACTGGATCTTTGTTCATCGAATCAACACCAACAACGCTTCGACTGGTTATTCTTTTCCCTTCATTAGTCTTCCGTTGAAATTAACAATTCTTTTTGATGTTTCACATGTTTTATTGAGTTTAAATCAATTTCTTTCACTGGAGAACGACTGGGTCTACATGACAGCTGTTTAAACAGCTTTCACAGATTTGCAGAAATCACTACTTGAGTTCTGTAGTTAAATACATTGGATATTTAACTAAAATGATCAGATGTTATTTTAGTGCTTCTGATAAAGAAGACAAAAAGTCCCGAATCATTGAAATGCTGTCAGAACTTTGAAGAGAGCTGAAAAAGATCTGCCAACTCTTATTAAAACAACGCAAAATCTAGTTGATACAATTAAATGTGCTAGTTCAGTGTTATGCTAACATAAGAAAGCACATATTTGCATAATTGTAAACTTGAAAGCCTACTGAAATATTTGCAGTGTTTTTTTACTCATATATATCCATAAACATTGTGCGTCTTTTTTTCCTTTTTTTTTGTTTTATAGATTCAGTCTGGAGACGACTGAAATTAACCGACATGTTGCTAGGCTACTCAAATACGTTAGAATAAATGTGTCCACGTACCAGTTCACTCATAATCCTATGTTTTTTTGTTTTGTTTTTTGAGTGCCTTCGCAACATGTTGTTTAAAATCAGACCCTGGAGATATCATGGTTGAAAAATTTCAAGATTACTTACATTGTCAAATTAACTATTGTAAGTATAAACCATTAATTCCTAAAATGCCTATATTTAGAAGAACTGACACGGAACAAAGAGTACTCTTTTCGATAAATTCATCATCAGGTTCTACAATTATATATACATTATAATGAATGAATGAATTAGTCTTATGAACGACATTAATGTTTAAATAACATCAAATCAATAATAATGATAAATTACAGCTGAACAGCATCAACATAAAATAAACTGAATGTCAGGAGAATTAGGAAAGGTAATAGTACAAATTCATGAGTTTATAGTCTCTACTGAAGGCCAGCCAGGGCAGTAGTAGGGGCTGGACTTGCTTCTTTTGAACACAGAGCACTGGTTGTTTGAGGCGAATTGCAATAGCCTCTGCTGTTTGGAGCATGAGGTGCTTCGATGTTTTTGGCAATTTATTTGGCACCGGGTAGATTATGGAGGAGGATACTTCTACGCTGGTTTTGTGACCAGTTTGCACCAGATGGTCTAATATCGAGCTGTTAATAGTTTTAACTACACCTTTACTCAGCCATAATGGGGTATGCTCTCGAGCACGAAAACTCAAGTTCCTAGAGCGAAGGCTAATATAACTCGTTCCACAAGTGCAGTTGAATTGGTAGATACAATTTGAAGTGGCTAGTCTAGGTGCTTCATCTTTCAGTCGAGGCAGCACCATCGGTCTTGTAGAGAATAATACGTGTAGTTCGCCAGCATTAAAAGTTCTTTGAACTGATTTTTTTAATTTCATCGTAATTATCTCACTTGGTATACCGCCCTTGAATTGTAGTCGTATATAAAGTGGCTTCTTGTTTACAGATAGTGGGTAGTCCTTTTCGGCTTTCTTTGTCATATGTTTCTTGATAAATTTGTCAGGATAACCATTTTCGATTAAAGTAACATATACCATGCTTAATTCATCTTTAATTACTTCTTCAGAGCATATAGCTCTAACTCTGTGGCTGAGGGTCTTCACTAAATTTCTTTTGTAATTGATGGGAACGAAGCTATGAAAGTGTGTATGATTGTCCCGTCCAAGTACTTTTTCTATGCAAATGTCCTGTAATTTAATTAATGGGATATGTATGCTTGTAAGGGTTTCTGTTGATTCTTAAGTTAACTGTCACATTAAAATCATACAGTTCGTGACGAGGGTCTGAGAGGAAGACAATGTATAAGGCATGTAGGAAAATGGTCCATACAGACTTTATCATGCTTAAAATTAAACTCCTTATTATACAAAGGCAGTTATAATTACGGTCTAGTGAATTCTCCAAGTGGTCGAATGGTTGTAGTGATAGATCTTAACAGTCACGCGTTTCTTTAGTATATGCTAAGGGTCAGATAAATGCGGAACACATAAGAATCATTTCGCTTTCATTGTGAACTGGCTTCTAACCCACTTTTTCCGGTGCACAGTGAAGCTAGGTCTATTTGAAAGTTAAATTCTTAGGAGTACAAACTGAAATGAAGTAATGCCATGTGTTGAATGACTTGGCCATTCAACACATGGCATTATGACTGCACTAGAATTTTGACACACATTAATTCTGATGTGTCTGATCTACGTAGTGACATGTCCTTTACCATGAAAATCCTTTCCTCCCATAAAATCGTCCATACAACGGTTATCCCAACCACTCAATCATTTGATGTAACAATATGTTTGAATGATAGATGTACCACGTCATTTACGGCAACATCCATATCAGTATTTCATACACTGTATTCATACATCCATTTATATGCTGTCAGACATTTCCACACAGAAGTCTCAGGGCTTGTTATTGAACTCTTATCATCATTTCATATAGCTGTGTGAACTACTATTGTACCCCCCCACGCAATACAGCAGTTCTCACTCGAAACACAGAAGATCTTCACCCCCCCACCCCTATTAGATTGAATTTACTTATCCAGATGACAATAAACCAATAATCGAATTCGCCACACTAATAGGAGTAGAGCTAGCCAAAAGCAGCTGAAAGGAGCTGTCTGTATGCATTTTCCATTTGTTGTGATACCATCTATTACCCGAGCTTTGGGATCAATTTATTGACATGTCATTGTTAGTTATTCTTCTGAAGCTGTTTTAGTATCCTGCATCATGCCTTAAAAATTAGCATAAAATACTAAACTTAATAATGGCAAAGTTTATTTGATTTCAAGGGTTAAGTTCTCCTCAATGTGTGTGTACTCATAGGAGCTTCTATTTAAATACCAGTTTACGCCGTCTCTGGCGTAGACGTGATATCCGACTATCAACCAAAGGGCGTGTGTACTGCTGCTCATCAGTCCGCTCCGTCCTCCTTTATAGCTGTGAGACCTGGCCATTGAGAGTGGAAGACATGAAAAGGCTGATTAGCTGTCTTTGATTATAGGTGTCTGCGTTCTATCTCCCGTGTGAAGTGGTATAATAAGGTGAGCAATATTGAGGTTAGACGTCGAGTGCTAGGTAAGGAGGGGAAATCAATTACATAGACTGAGATGGTTAGGACATGTGTTACGTATGCCTAGTCATCGATCGCCTATCTCGATGGATAATGTCAGCTGATATAGGGTCAGGCTGGAAAACAGCTGGCGGCGGTCAAACCAAAACATGACTTCACCAGTCAATGAAATCTACAACAGTACAATCTACAACATGACTTCACATCGAAGTATGCGCTGAAGATGTTGCTCAGTAGAGCAATGAAAGCTTCGCAACCAAACCATCCAGCTCAGAGAACACAACCACACCAAAATCTACAACAGTTAGTCTCAGCCACGTAGGAAGTTGTTGGGGTTGGTTGGGGTCCTCGAGACGGTGAAAACCAATGATTGGAAACAATTGGTGATATAGCTCAAAATCGTTCTCAGTGGCTGTCGCAGATGCATCCACTCCTTGTGACTTATAATTTCCAATGAAACTGTTTTGTTCTTCGTTATTACTATTCCTCTGTTTACTGTCTCTAATATACATTTCTTTTACTTTCTTCTCTTGCTTTGTGTGCTACATGGAGTGTGGCGACTTGAATTGCCGCACATATGTGTAAAGTTCTATGTCGAAAACAGATAGACAGACAGACAGACAGACTTAAATACCGAAAGTCATACAACTGAATAATCTGAAAATCAAGTCATTTTTAAACCAGCAAATATGATATTCAAAATTTCAAACCCCTAATCTTTCTTATTTCATTCTAAAGGATCAAATATACAAATTCATAAGTAGTAGCTTTACACACTAACAATCCAATAAATACGTCAATAAGAAATGAAAACAGTAAATCTTTAGACTTTTATTATGGAAAAAGTAGAAATAATAAATACTCTAGCTTGTCTTAATACTGACTGTTTACTTTTTGTTTTGGATGTCTGAGTACTTTTGTTGAAAGTAATATAATCGATTAAAAATACACTAAATAATTGATCTGTTTTTTTAAGATGATATTGATTAGACGTGTTTATTAGTTATCATCAATATATATACATATATGCATGCAGCTTAAAATGATTAAACATCAAGGCAGTCTGCAGTTGAGGTATTTTACTCTCCTAATATTAGAGAGTAAGGTGCTGGAAGGTAGTGATTCGATGCATAACTTTCACCTGGAATTCACTACTTTCCGTACTTATCAGTATATATGTTATATTGATCAACTTTGGAAAACTCATAAAGCTACCTATTACTGGCTGTTTGAGATGATTAGTTGTATACCCTCATATATCAGCGAGATTGAAGTGATCTAAAGGTAGGACAGTCCCTTCGCTCTTCTGCGGAAGGGTTCATCAGTGGTGTAAGCAATACGCCTCAGCGCAGAGAACCCAATCCAGTTCGAACCACCCAATTTACAGTTTTTTAACTCTTGCATCTTATCTACTTTACTTTACTGCCCCCCCCCCCGCCTTGGTCTTTCCTGAACTACTCGGAAAGGACTATGTCATATTGCTCAGGATACTAAAGGATTGTCTGTGGAGCAAGTGATGTGCCGCTTAGTCAGCTCGCTACTTACTGTAGTCGATAGACCCATGAACTCCTGTGAGAAATGGTCTAAATCCATATTGTTTGAATCTGAACACCCCTTCTGTTCTCAGTTCTCCCTTCGCATCTCATCGAATAGACTCGAAGTCATTATAAATGATCATATACTCGCTTGCACAAACAAATATAGAAGCTCAACGATACGATATTTGGCCAGCATCCTATGTGATGGAGACAATGTTACGTGAGGAACCTATGACTTACTATGTTATTGACAAAATAACTGGCTCTTTTTTTCTCCTATTTGTAAACTATGGAAACACCATCTAATTGTATTTGATCAATAACATTCGTCTTATTTCCCATCTAATTGTATTTGATCAATAACACTCATATTATTATCTCTGAATGTACATTATCTCATATTGATTTTTATTCAAATATCTAGTCGATTCCATATATGTATATAAATGAAGGAAAAAGTTGTGTGAGTAACTTGATATGATTATGAGCAATAATTTGTGCTCAAAACGTCATCAGTTAATATTACTGTGTAACACTGTGATTTATCAAAATAAAATCTTATCCATTATGGAAACACCATTTCAGTTACCTTATAATTCTAGCTATTAGCATTATTATCATCATTATCTTATACTTTTTGCACATTTTTGACTTTATTGTCATTGCTAATACCAAAAAAAGCAGCTTTTATAAATCCTGTAATATTATTATTTTATCATTTTTCGAGTATTGGTTTATAGGGATTTGACTGATTGATTACAGGATTTCATCATGAACTGACATCAGTCAGAGAACCATCAGAAAACCTGAGAGTACTTGACAGCTGTTTCGTCCTAGTTTGGGACTCTTCAAAGTACGCACCCACTGAGGTTCGGACCTAGGACCTTCTGGTTACAAGGCGAGCTAGCTCGTATACCACTACGCCATTGGGAACCGATCCAATAGCCAGTCCATGAATTCCAAATTCTACTAATTCATGATATGGTGTGACCACTAGCGAATGCCATCGTTGGCGAGTCTTTGTCCTCACACCCAACCTGCTGTACCCCACTTTTCATGACTTCCCACAAGAACTCAGATAACAACTCCCACCTGAATGAGGTTAGTCACTAGTTGTTGTCGATTAAATTAGATGCAATATTGTATCAAATGCTGACAATCCCACAATGTATCAATAAGTACTTTTTTGGAATAAAGCAAAGTATTGTAGCAACAGAAGACGAGGGCCAGGCAACAGATCGTTTATTGAGGAAATCAACACATATTTATAGATTTTCATGTACATCATTATAGATTATTGTTAGCAGAAAAACACAGTCTTCTGATTAGTGGTTTCTCGCTGAAAGTTAATCTTTCATCTCTTTGTGGCTGTTTCTTGAAGTTCAGATTATCTATCTGCAAATTGTATCCACCTACGCAAAGTCTGCTGTGGTTGGTTGTTGAATCAGTCTTTGTTCTTATTTTTCTCACGACCAATATTGGGGACGTAAACATTGACGTAAATTACTATCTGCCGATTTTGGCTTGCAGCCAGCTCTCACCACAGTATTATTACTATTATTATTATAGCTACTTGGGTGAACTGGCAACTCTATAAATTATATAAATCCTACTAATCAATTAATTTCCAATTAATTTGCTAATCAACACAGATCAAGGTGATTATTTCACTAAATTTCTTTTTGATTCCGATATCACAATATATGTGATCAGCTTGATATCATAAATGATAATACAGAAACTTAGCATCAATGCATAAGACTATTATACTACTGATCGATGGAAATGAATGGTTGTATACTACTTATATCAACCAATAGTAGTATGCTTATCAGTACTTGATATTTGAATAACTTTCAGAAGACTTAGATATATCAGCAGATATTGTATGATATGAGTTTCATTGAAAAGTGCTAAGCAGTTCACCAATATATTTACACATATTCACCAATTTAGAAAACTTCATTATGAACACCACTCTTGTTGAATTGATCGATTTATTTAAAATTTAAAAGAATGACAATGTGAATGAATCACTACTGATGTATTGTGATTAGTCTACTAAGGTATTAAAAGGCATGGAAGAGATCGTGCATAGACGAAATGAAAGCCTGTGGGCAATCATGAAGACAGGTAAAAATAATGTTGGCAGAGAAATGAGTTAAATGGAGATATGTCCTGGTGAAGCCCTATGTTCCACTCGAACGAAAGGGAATAATAACAGTGTGGTGCGAGCTGTCTGCAAGCCAAAAACTAAAGACAACAGATTACGTCAGTGTTTACGTCCTGCGTCGGGGTTATGAGAAGAAACAACAACAAAGCTTGTAGAACTCACCAACCAATCACAGCAGATTTAACATGTGCAAACACGATTCGCAAATATATGGCTTAACTGTCCAAGAAACGATCACAAACAGTACAGAATAACCTTCAGCAAGGAAACAGCCAATCAGAAGACGTCGCTTCTCTGCTAATAATAACGCTAAAAATAATGTACATAAAAATATATAAATACCTCCTGATTTTCTCAATAAACGATCTGTTGCCTGGCCCTTGTCTTCTATCGCTACAATAGTAGCAATAACAGTGGTCATCCGAATCTTTGACATTGATATCAAGTAAGCGCTACTACTGTACGGCTCACAAACTTGAAGAATACCTGTCACCAAAAGCACTTCCAACAGGTTACTACAGACCTACATCAACAGCTTCTCTCATTCGCTGCCTAGGCACTGAAGGTCATATAACCAGCCGGAAAGGATAAGCAAGCAATACAGAACTGTAGCAGTGCAGCCAACAACTGTGAAGAAGGAAATGGAGGTGAACTGGACATACGTTGAAGACACCGTTAGGTCCTCGAATAGAACCCTTGTGTGAAACAACGAGTTGGGCGTGGTTCCGAAGGGGACATGAAGAAGATCATATGAAGAGAAAATTAAAGCTTGTAGGTGGTCGTGGAGGCAGCTGAAAATGATGGCAGAGAAGTGAGTAGGCTGGGGTGTGTTTCTGAAGCTCTATGCGTTCGAATTGGAACACAACGTAACAATCATAATAATAGGATTTAAATTAGCCTACAGATATTAGTAATTGTCATCAGACTGATAAATTCAAAGAAAACAATGCTCACAGAGAATATGCAGCGTTTTAAATCTCATCATGTGAACACTACAGGTTGTGTTCTGTTGAAGAGTCCAAGAACAGAAATAAAAACTATTGAACCATCGATTGATACAGTCTTACTACCTGCTAAAGATACTTTTCTATTAAAATCTTAATCATACGGTTTAATGCATGTGTGAACTAAGTTTTTAACCAAGTAATTAACTAAACAGAATTTTAATAATGAGATGATTAATTGGTAGTGAGAGAAAAATTTATGAGAATAAAAGTACTCAACAGTTTTTTTCCTCTTTAAGCATAAAAACATGTAAAACAGAATAGTTTTACACTTTCATTTTTCATTCTATACAACCCTTGAGTAGTTCTCCTGTTAGGATGTGTCAGTAATAGAGCCTACCGTCAGTCGGACAGCTCATAATGTCAAGTGGTATCCGCCGGCTTGATTTTTGACTGTCAGCATTATTTTGTAGCGATAACCTGATTGGGATCGAACCCCGGACCCTGTGCATGGTGGGCGAGTGTCCTAACCGCTTTGCCACCGACGCAGACAACTTATTAGTTCCAAATAGGTCAGATAACAGATACTTGGTTCGATTGGGACTCATTCAAAAATTATTCAGTTATATTGATCACTAATTAGACGGACTAATTAATTAACAACAGATATCTACTATTCAGTTTCAACGGAAATCAACTTTCGTAATGATAATATTGTGAAAAAATACTTGCAACTAGATTTACAGATATTCAGGCAGTTTCCTAGCTTTACAACTTTAGATCTTTATTTGTTAAACCGTCAGTATCATAGTGTGCTGCATTTTCAACTTGGTTTACGGGAAAACTCTGTGACTAGAAAGACTTGAACTGAACAAATCAATAAATCAAAATCTCAACAAAAAATATGAACAAGTAGTTTTCACATTGCCTTTTACTTGCTCTAAAAATCAAATAACATTTGCCAGATCATATGACTGAGACTTTATCATCATTTTTATTGGTCTTCGCGACATTTTTTTGGTTTATGAATCTAGAATTTGTAAAAGAACCTCTTCCACATTGTAGATGCAAATAAATCTTTGGTATTTCTTCCAATAATAATGTACCAATCATGAGTTGTCTCCTCTATAGTTATTGTGTGGTGGTGTGACACAGAAAATGTGTCCCAACGGAATATTAATCTCATATATTCCCACAGTTCAATACAGCATTAGTAAAAGAATACTATGTATATTTAAACATTCTATTTCATATAAACAAAGAATTCAGCGAAGAAAATTCTCTTTTCGACGATTTCATTTTCACAGCTATACAATCATATATATATATATATATATATATATATAGGGAGAGAGAGAGAAGTTTGATCACGTGAAACTGTACCTTGGCTTCCTTATCTTACTTTCTGTTGTCACAATAGTTTCGTAGAGTGTTGTTAATTTGAATGATAATTAAATTTGGAATGGGAATGTAGTTTAAAGCGGGACCAAAGATTTTAATGATAAAGGTGAAACTGGTTACAGGATTTCATCATGAGCTGAAATTGGTTAGAGAACCAACGGAAAACCTGTAGGGGGTACTGGACAGCTGTCTCCTCCGTCCTAGTTTGGGACTCTTCATCAGTACGCACCCACCGCCAAGGTTCGAACCCAGGACCTTCTGGTTACAAGGCTAGTGAGCTCGTAGACCATTAAGCCACCGGGACCCAATCCAATGGCCCATGAAATTGTGACGTGATAATTAGGTGAGTCCCCATCACAAATAATACGATGCTATATCAGTAACTTAAGGGTCAATAGTTGAGAAGAACTGGATTACAATCAGTTTCAACCATTGCTTTCTTCAAAGAAATACTTCATCACCTAAAATTTTATCTTTTGTTACACTAAAACCTTTCCACAAATTTCCAGTCTAGGTTAATTGGTCAACCAGGGTAAAGGGTCCACTTCTTAGTATTGTTACTGACTGAATTGTATGAATCACTTAGTACTGTGGCCATTAGTCACCATAAGGGTTCACTTTTTGATTTGATGTTATACTGTTGAGAGCCGTCGACGGGAAGTGGTAGACCCGGGTTTCCCACATAATGGCACTTATGTGGAAGGCGTATATCTGCAACGTTGAAGGGGCTACAGTCTCCTCTGAAAGTAGAACCCCCTGCTGCAGTGTAAGAGACATGACTACTGTGCTATCTGGTTCTCAGTTCATTGACAGCAATCAATAAGATGAATATCTTCAGCACAAAAAAAATTTCCATTGTTTTTCATCAATATGTATGTTGCTGTCAAATAACTTCTACAGCAGCTCATTTGGATATTGCTGAAGTAAGCTCTCAAGATACTGACAAGAATGACAGTGATAAAAAAGCTTCACTATTCAGTTCCTCTCCTCAGAGAACACACAAGTACTAATATAATGTCCCTAAGCATTGTAGTAACAATTTCAAATTACACTAACAACATCCATACATGTATACTGAATTGATTTAGCTAAGTCATTTGGATTCTGGCTCATATATATATGCAAAAGATATGAAGAGTTAGTTGCTACTTTGATAAGAAATTGGCACTGGTTATCTAGTAGTATGCATTCAATACATCAATAAATCGCATATTGACATACTTTACACGTGATGGCACTGAATTATTCTCAAGATGTGAATGTGAAATGTTCACCAGTTCAGCTGATATAGTGTCTTTTTAATAGTACAAGTGTTGCATTTGTAATGAGTGCTGTGTTGTTTTATATGATTCTTTTGTTATCAGCATTTCCATGTTCCATGTGACACTTTATTGACATATTGTGGATGATATGATTTGTCTCTGAAGAAGTAACACTGTAGATACTTTTACTTCTATGTAACAATGTAATGCAAAAGTTATCTATTATCTACTTTGAGTCAGTTTTGGTTTTCCCGCTTGATTGACTTAAACAATAGCTGATTCCCGCCGCTGCACAAGAGGTGCCTCTCGTTTGAAACGAAAGGTATTTGTTTTTGAGTGTCAGTGGGAAAACTATCTCACTTACACTGGGGACTGCAAGTACACTAAGTTGACGATTACCGAATAGGATGAAATGCACATTCTGGAGAGCCCACTACTGGTTACCATCTATCTACCGAATTACTTCAACACTTATCTAGATGATGAAGCTGAAACACATGCAACACTTCCTCCTAACAGAGGGAAAATAATAAAGATTTTGAGGCTTCTCTTCAACTGCAGACAACCTAAAGTATATAAGGGATTATTGAATTAAGAGGATACGTTTTCCAGCAAACGAATAAAAGATAAGTATGAAGATTGTACTTTAAAGAAGCAACAAGAAGTGAAATATACTGGCATAATCATTACAAATGACACGAAAAGAATGTGGTGATTTATCAGAAGTTTGGAAGACGATACCAGAAGTTTTCGTGAACTGGTTGCAAAAAACACTGATTAACTGATAATATACCGGGAAATGATTGCGCAACAATTAAGTTAGAACCAACGGGTTAAAAAAAGTAATATAGTGACATCAAATGGATATTCCAACTACATTTATCAACAACTAAAATCTATTGGTGACAAACCTAACGGTAATGCCATTATTTTACCCAGACTGATTTTCCTTTAAAGTAAAACCTTTGCGCCTGAATCCGGGGAGGCTTTATTACATATCCCCGCTAATTGTACTGTTGTAGTTATATTTTTATACGCTTTTCAAATGAATTTTTGCACTAAACAATTTTTTTTGACTTACATAATATCGGTGGCGTAATTTATATGGACTGCGTTACATTTGCTGCATTTGTATCGGAAAATAACGCTTGATACCAACATCTGGGCAACGTAGTGGATTAGAGGAGGCAGTAAGTTCAAAAGTATATTTTTGAATTTCCATGAAATCATGCTAGTATATTTGGCCTATTTATTGAAATGCGATAATACTCACTGGATAAAGCAGGTGGTATCGCTTCAAAAAAGGGACGTGCTAATAATTGCCCTTAAATCCACCTATTGTGCATTTTCGTTTCTCAAGTTACCTGACACTATAGAACATGTTACGTTACTATTCGAATATCCTAGAATAAACCAGAAGTACAGGACAGCTGCATCATCCCAGTTTGAGACTCTTCAGCGATACATGCCCACTGGGGTTTCAAAAACAGAACCTTCCGGTTACAAGGCAAGCTCGTAGACCATTCAGCCACTGGGAGCAGCTCCAATGGTCTATGAAATCCAACTTCAGCCAATTCACGCTGTTTGATACGGTTTCAGTGGCTAAAGAGTTTGTGAGCTTGTCTTAAGACCCAAAAGTCCTGGGCTCAAACCCCAGTGGGTTCATACTGAAGAAGAGTTTCAAATTGGGACGAAACAGCTGTCCAGTACTCATAGATTTTCCAATTGTTTGATTAACTAATTTCAACTTGTGATCAAACTTCTAACCAATCAAATCCCTTTAAAAACCAACATTAGAATAAATATCTCCAAATAAGTGATCTATATTTCGGACACATTTCTGTTCATTTGTATTCACTGTCTACCAGTAGGTTGAATTATGCATCAGATACCTCAAAATAAACAATATACCCCAGCATACCTTAACTTCTTTCATTTTACTCAATCTATTAACACATTGCCTCAATCTTGAAGGAGAAATCTGTGTTTTATTTTATTTTGTTTTGTTTTTTTATTAAAAATGGTCAGAACACAATGATGATTCGCAATATAATTCACACCTGCACGATGAGTCATTAAATAAACAAGACTTGATTAAATCACATGACTAGATATTTGTGATCACACTGACATACAGATCACATTTTCTAATTTATGAATCCCATTATGGGTAAATTTTGTTTTGATAAAGTCTCACAGTGTTATACAGTAATGTTTACTGATGACGTTTCGAGCACAATTTATTGCCACTCATAATCATATCAAGGTAATCACACGACTTCCTAAATTCATTTATATAGTTCCATTGTTTTTCACTTGATTTTCACTTGATTTGATTGGTAGTATTATTTTCCATATTTCAGGTATGAGTGATGATTCATTCCTATTGCATGTGTTGGGTGTATATTCGATGAACAAGGATTCAGTAATCAACCTCTCTCTCCACCTACCTATATTACTTTTTAGAATTTGAACCCTCTCCCACCATGCTATTGTGTGTTAATGCATGCATTGCAATTGCCGAGCTTTTTTCTAAATTACTTATCTTCTCTGGGTCAACCATTCTTACCTTAGCTAAATTCTTATGTATATATAAATGAACTATATAAATGAATTTAGGAAGTCGTGTGATTACCTTGATATGATTATGAGCAATAAATTGTGCTCGAAACGTCATCAGTAAATATTACTGTATAACACTGTGAGACTTTATCAAAACAAAATTTACCCATAATGGAATTACACTCTACCACAGTGCCCAAGTTTTATTCTTATATCAATAATTTATGAATCGACAAAAAAATGGTAATTACTAAATCAGATAAGGGAAATTCAACATTAGTTATGGTTAGATCAGGTTATTATGAATGAAAGAATAGATAAATGAATCCAATTTAGGCTAGACATTATTATAATCTACTTAATACCTTGTGTAATGACTGTGAATTTACCTGTGTAGGTCAAACAAGTAGAGTGAGGTAAGTTAGGTTATGGGAACACAAGAATTTGTCTAAAACTAGAATGACTGGTGCCGTTATGCTTAGCAAACTAGATAAAAGACCTGCTATTGAGTTGCATTCACTTTCATGGAATCATGCAATGTCGTGGTATAAAGTAAATGTATTATTATTATTGTATCCTTTAATTCCTAGAGGAACATAGGGCTTCAGCCGTGCGTCTCCATTACTTTCGGTTCTCTGCCAACGTTTTCACCTGGCTCCAAGTCTGCTCACATGTTTTCATCTCCTCTTCACATCACCTCCTCCATGTCACCCTCACACTGACGACCAACTCACCGCTTCCCTTTCGGGTTCCACTCGAGCAATGGCTTGTCTAGTGATGTCACTTGATGGTTTGTTTTCTCAGAGTATGGTCAATCCATCTCCATTTCTTACTGCCTATTTGTTTCACAATTGGTTCTTGATGGGTTGGTTCGCTCCCAGACATCCCTCCCTGTTGCTGATCCTTTCTGGCCATCTGATCTTGAATATTGAGCGAAGGCAGCTATTGATGAAGGTGTGTAGTTTGTTTGAGATGCTCTTTATGACGCGCAGTGCAAGTCTCTGATCCGTATGTTAAGTAGCACTGACTTCACATTGGAGTTGAAAATCCGGATCTTATTTTTGATGCTGAGTGCTGTTGACCTCCACAGAGACTTGAGAGTAGTGAAAGCTTGTCTTGCTTTCCCGATCCTCGCTGCTTCGATATCCTCGTTAGTTCCGTCTGCCTGTAGTTGAAACGATGCTTCCCAGGTAGGTGTAGGTAAAAGAGGTTGTTTCTTTCAGGTTCCTCCCATTTATGCAGATTGTTGTCTTGTATTAAGAATCGTTAACTGAGGTACACACAGAGGGAGGGATTAATCATCGAATCTTTGTTCATAGAATCAACACCAGCATATATGCAATCGAAATCAGTCAACGCCTATCCCGTATGTAAGTTAAATTGTAATAGAGAACAGGAGAGAGTAAGTATGTAAAGAGCAAGTTAGGCTGTCCTGTAAAAACACTGTTATAATTATAAGCAATGAATTGCTATCCAGTTATTAATACTGTAACACAGTGTCTATTACAATGTGAAGGTTTCCTATAGATGCTAGTATCCAACACACCATCTGGCTTTCGACTTATTTCACAGCCTAGCATAAGCTATTTCATCCTGTTAATTTTCCAGCTTGAAAATCAACTGCTCTGTATCTACTACTGAGTTTAAATGTGTGATGAAATTAGAGATATGTCCAGATTTGAACACAGTGACTGTCTCATCCACATATCTCAACGATAAACTAGGAGCAAGTTTTAACTTTGTGAGAGCTTGACGTTCCTAGCTTTCCATAAATATTCTTGCTCCATTGCCACCTTGTTTGTTTGTTTCAACACAGTGCAGGACAAACATAATCGAATACCTAGTATTATTTCTTCAGCCAAGACCTAAACTCTTCATTCAGTGTATTAGGTCAGCTGTACATTCTTGACACCATTTATAACCATATCTACAAGCTCCTTAACCTCATATGAGCCCGTTGGAATACGTCCATTGACCTTGCTAATATAATCTGATCTAACCATAACTAATGTTGAATTTCCCATATCTGATTTAACAATTACCATTTTCTTGTTGATTCATAAATTAGAAAATGTGATCTGTATGTCAGTGTGATCACAAATATCTAGTCATGTGGTTTAATCAAGTCTTGTTTATTTGATGACTCATCGTGCAGGTGTGAGTTATGTTGCGAATCATCATTGTGCTCTGATCATTTTTAAAAAACAAAACAAAACACAGATTTCTACTTCAAGACTGAGGTGATATGTTAATAGATTGAGTAAGATGAAAGAAGTCAAGGTATGGTGGTGTAATTGTTAATTTTGAACAGAAATGTGTCCGAAATGTAGTTCAGTTATCCAGATATATATCCATTCCAATATATTTAAATAACACTCCACTATGTACTACAGCATGAAAAGTACCCGTTTTAGTAATGTTTTCAATAAAATTAGAATCAAACAACTTGATAAATCAAGATAAAATTTCGAAACTCTCTACCTAATAGAAATCATTTGATCATCTTTATCAAATTCGAACTTATCATCACTGTCATTGAATGTAATGAATATTGGTTAGGTAAACCGGATAATCAGGTTGAAAACTGTATAAAAAACTGTTTTATTTCAGTAAATTGAAAGGGTCAATCTACCATCAAAATGAATGCTGATATGACAACCATTGCAGTTAAGGTGAACCGGATAGATTTATGGTGCCACTGGCATATTTGTTCCCCTTACCTAATGCCTACTTTTACTTGGATCATTTCGAATGTCACTTAAAATAAACGCGTATACCATTTTCAAAGATGAACTGAAAACTGATTCGAAATTATACGATGTTGAACTAATGTTCATAATGACAAAAATAAACTAAACGGAAATCTAGACGAGGAACAGATTTGTTAAGTTAGGGAGCATAAGGTAGACATAGATCTTGTTTTAGTTAAGTTCTCAATTCTCAGTTCCTGGTCTCACTAAAACATAATCGATGATAACGCAAAATACTTTCACCAAAGAAAACCCTATGACACAGACTTTAAATTTTGTGGAAACCAAGCAAACACCATTTTTCTGCAAAAATTTAAAGTAATAAATTCGCCTAATGAATTTCGACAACATAATAAGAAAACGTATTTTATCTGAAACGTGTAATGTATTCGCGCAACACATTTCCGACATTCTGATCACACAAGTACTTGTCATACACAGTTTTTATAGAAGGCAAGAAGGCATGAGTAATTACAATACAGGTCAGATTGTATACAGGTCAAAATCACAAATAATGAGTAGGAAGACGCAAAGGTGTGGGTAAGAAAGAGAAAAAAAGAGAAAACAAAGCAAAGAAGGGGTTGAAAATATTATGAAGTAAATTGGTCCTTGGTTCTAAATCGGATTACAAAGGCAGGTTTACAGTAATAACAAATAACTTTTGGACACATAAGACAGGTTTAAGCCTTTTTATAGCTAAGGCTTCAACGAATTGAAGTATGTGACCCAACCTTGTTTTATATACCGGCTTAAAGGTATTGTTGAAATCAACCTTATGACCCGTCTTTATAATGTGCTTCACTATAGATGATGATGGACATCTAATTCCGGGGTCAGTAGTGTCTGGCGATTTTATTTGTTGTTGCAACCACTTTGGAATGTGTTCTATAGCCCTAACCTGCAGAGACCGAGGGGTCCTCCCTATGTACGTGTCTCCACACATACATGTAAATTGATAAACACAGTGGGACGTAACACTGTCGTTCGGATAATATGAGGGTTTACAGAACAGCATAGTTCTCGTTTCCCCTATGAAGATAAGTTTAGCTGAATAACAAGTTCTATTAATTGCAGCCTTGAGTCTTTGTCTAGTGACCAGACTTTGTTGATCACCCATGAACGGCAAGGATATTTAAACATCGTTTTTGGGAGGTGACTGGATTGGTAGAGCTCTATGGTTGACACTTCCGTAACGCCTAATAAATCTCAGCGGGTAATTTTTATCTAACAATATTTCAGTGAGGTGTTGTCTTTCTTCTTCAATTGTACCGGCAGTACATATACGGTGAATGCGTTTGAACAAACACTTAACCAACGCCTTCTTATACTGTATTGGACAGAAACTATGATAATTTAGCTACTGTCCCGTCCATGTGGACTTTCCGTAGACAGATCGTTTTCATGACCCATCTTCTCGGCGGGTTATGAGTACATCTAAAAATGGCATGCAACCATTATTCTCTTTAACGTATGTTAGTGATGTACTGTTTTGTACTCTGTTGATCTGGTTTAGGATTTCTATGGCGTCTATCGGTTTATCACAAATGACTATTGTGTCATCTACATATCTCTTATAAAAATAAACTTTTTCAATCCTTTCCTCCTCTAGGATCTCAACTAACAATGGATCTAGGGGGCTTCCCATAGCAACACCATCGATCTGGCAATAATGCTCGCCCTTCAATGTAAACTTAACATTGTTAGTGCATAGAAGCAGTAACTCTTTTAGATAAGATATGGACACTGGTAATAGGAGATTATTGTCAGAAATGTAATCACATAAAATGTCAACCGTCTGTAAAAGAGGTACATTTGTAAATAAAGAATCAACATCTAGGGAAAACATGGTTTTGTCCCTTATATCAACGCTATCCAGACAATCAATTAACTTAAAAGTATCTTTCAATGCGAACTTACATAAGCTTCTTCTAATAGCCTCTACTATTTCCACTAGCCACTGTGCAAGTTTGTGCGTTGGAGATCTGCAAATTGACATTATGGGACGTAGAGGAATGTTAGGTTTATGTGTTTTGGGCAGACCATAGATGCGTGGTCATTGGGACTGCGTGGGCTTTAGTGAATTGAATTTCTCTCTGTTAATTGCATTCATGTTTAGGAGTTTTACTAGATTATTTGTCACCATATTTTGTACATTCTTCACATCTTCCAGATTGGAATCTCTCGTAAATTTATCATTGTTTCCAAGAATGCGTAACATTTTATTTTTATAGTCAATTTTGTCCATTACAACAACACTAGATCCTTTACCTGGTCTGAGGACAACGATGTCAGTATTATGTTTAAGTTCTTTTAGCGCTTTAAAGTGCTCAGATGTTAGGTTACTTTTCTGAATTGTACGACTATTTCAGAATTGGTGAACAATGTCAACTAACTTTGCTTTAAACCAACTATGATGATCTTCAGAAACGGGAGCAAGAGGCTTCAATTAGTCATATAGATTTTCAAATTGTGCATGTACTTCGAGTTCTGAGAAGTACTTATGAGGGACGCAAAACTTAGGTCTGAGTGATAAGGCTTGTTTCTGTAGCGATGAAAGTGTGATAGAAGATAGGTTGATAACGTATTTCTCTAGATTAACAGGGAAAAGAGTTACAAGTTTGTAACTAAAGAATAATACTATAGAAAAAAATCCTAAATTTTAAAAGAAAGACATTCTGAACTACTCCTGCTGGTTTACAGTATTCATCAGACAGTTTAGATTATTAAATACTCCTACTGTAAAAATGAAAACTAGAATTATTACCCAAGCACCAGATAATCAGCCTATTTTTACATCTACGACCAATTAAATTCTACTCACAGATGAATTGCTCATAATAACTCAATCTCTTCAGCCATCTTAAAATAAAACTTAGAAAAGTGTTCAATATGGAAATGTTTAATATAGAACTTGTAATTAGCACACAAATTGATTACTTAGTGTTTTGCACCTCTGCTTTCGACTCAGTGAAGTTTATGCAAGACTTTAAATTACCTTTCGCTACCTATATAACTTTCTGTAGTGTATATTATCTCCCAGTAATGTTACATATTCAAGAAGTTACTATGATATAATAATAATTTGCTTTATTCCAAAACAGTACTTGTAATACAGAATGGAATTCTCAGCATTTTTACTACAGTATTGCATCCAGTTAGTACATTATAAATAAATAGAATTCTACATAGATTAAGGAAATCTCAGTTCATTATTACAACAACATATTGGGATGTCCGTAGCAAAGCCAAAGTTGAACAGAGTGTTTGAAGGTGTTAGAAAAGTGGGAGCTGTCTTATTAATTGGCGTAAGCGAGAGAAAGAGACAAAGCAGCACATAACGGAAAAAGAAGAGAGAGAAAAGGAAAAGAAAGAAAGAAAATGTTGTACCTATAAATGATATGAGTTGGAAAGACGAGGTCCAGTTTTACTACTGACTATTTAATGAATTATAGGTGTCACACCTAATGCTTTCTTTATCACACAGAACACGAGCTAAGTAGGGTATGGTTGAGTTTTTGTTCTTGCTGGTAAGAGCATATAGTTTTCTATATAGGCTTCTGGTTTTGTCTGATGAGATACAAGGGGAGAGTTGTGAGTGAAGAGGGTGGTGTGAGTTAGATAAAATGGATTTGGCCCATTTTCACATGAGTCCAAGTGCCTGTCAACCAGAATATTAACAAGCTGGTTAAATGGCACGTTACTTACCTTGCTGACAACCTTTAACATCCTACGTAATAAGGTATAGTCTTTCTTCAGTAGGCCGGGAAAAACTAAGTGGGAACAATAGAGAATAATAGGCAGAATGTGAGAGTTAGCGAATTGTAGGAGTAAGGGTTGGGTTATACCAGAATGTCTTAACTTCTTGATGTAGAAGGTAAGACGGAATATTTCCTTAGAAATCGTCAAGATATGAGACGACCAGGAAAGATCAGCAGACAGAATGACGCCTAGGTATTTAATTTCCGACTTGGTTTCTGTTTCAGTGCCATCTATGTTGCACACCTCATGAGTGCTAACCAGTTTGTTTAGGCCAGATTTATGCCTGAAGGTGAAATTGACTGTTTGGCATTTGGTGGGGTTTAAGGTAAGACCGTTTCCCTTGGACCACTGGCTGATTTCTGACAGAAAGCCATTTAGTTTAGAGCAGTCACTTTGACACTTGACAGGCAAAGATACTGTCAGGTCGTCAGCATATTTGAAAAATTAATGTCATTTGAAGATGGTAATTCATGTAGAAGGAAAGAAAAGAGAAGTGGGGAGAGTAAAGCACCTTGGGGGACACCAGCTTCATTGGGCACAGCAGAGGAGGATTTACCTTTGTATACGGTGTACTGCATTCTGTTAGAGAAGTAGGAATGCAACCAGTAGTGACCCAGAACTCAGTTTGTATCAAAGAGAGCTTATTTAGCAAGAGACATCTAGGTACAGAGTCGAAAGCAGAAGTGAAGTCGAGAAACGTGCAGCGGACGTATTTTGCACCTTTATCTAATGAGACGATACTGTTATGAAAGACGGCTGCAGCGTCTAAAGTGCTCCTACCCTGTCTATAGGCAAATTGTTTGGGGTCTTCAAAGCTCATATCGCTAAACTATGGCAGTATCAGGTATAACCAGTGTTCCAGTAGAGTAGATCAAGAGTAAAATTAAAGCCAATATCTGGTACACGTTTTATTCAAATTCTATGCTCAGTGTATCCGTCATGTTCACTGTAATTCATAGAGTTTAGATAGACAAGCTTCAAACTAAATGTAGAAATAGAATGCTGTTACTGATGTGAAGCTTGTCTGATTAAAGTTGTCGCATTTTACCAATAACGTAGTAAAAGTAGAAGACATAAAAATTAGTTTCACAGTTCATAAGCAAATAACGTTCAGCAGCAGGATAACTCATCTCACTAAACTGGTTTGATTTCAAGTTATATTATGCACTGATCTTAGTTGGAAAACTATTGAAAACTAGGGAGTACAGAACAGCTGTTTTGTGCTAGTTTGGGATCCTTCAACACTTCTCCCTAGTTTTCACTGGTCCTCTAGCTGATTGCATTTTACGTTTTTTTAAAAATTTGGTACGGTTATTGGCACCAAGGGATGCCCGATACAACTCGCATGAAATCATTGTCTCATACTTCGTGAGAGGACTGGGATAGTTCACGGGGGCCTTGCCCCGAAGCAGGGACCCCCCAAGGCTTTTGACCTGGAGCCTGACCAACTAGGCACTCATGTACATCCGTCTCCTCTAAGTAGACTACATTTTCACCAGTCTGGTTATAAGCACCAGACATTTGCATTTGCCCTTTTACCCCCACCACATGGAGGCAGTGAAGACCAATACTTGAAGTGGTTTGGTTGGTTTACGTACTCCAACGCATAGCCTAACTAACTAATCAGTCACGTTATTTCGAGTAGGATTAGATAGTCATTTGTATTTTATGAGGATAAATAACTCGTGAAATGAACAGACAAATGTCTTAGATTTCATCCTGTGACGACATTAAAGATGGTGTCTATGGTATTCACTAATAAGGTGTACTATACAAAAGAGAAACTTCAATTAGCTGGTTTACTTTCACAAGCTAAAGCATTTCTAATGTCTTCCAACTTAAAGTCCTATAAGTAAAACACTTACAATGACTTTTAAGATGTCTAAGTTACATTTTTATGTTTTACAATTTTATAAATCACATATACATGACAACAGTTTTTCAGTGCTGAAATTCCCTTTATGGATCAATTTTACACATAGTGGTCACACATTCTCTAGCCACTGAAAAAGTCAACTAATTTTATCAATACCTTCATTAATCTAAAATCCGTGTGGAAATCTGCTACAATCAGCATAAAGAACAAGATCCATATTTTCAACACTATGATTCAGTTAGTGCTTCTATATGATTCAAATACTTGGCGTGTCACCAAAATCATTTCTAGCAGACTGCAGACGTATATCAACACCTGCCTTCTTTGCCTTGACACTGAAGATCAGAAGGCTGGCCAGGAACGATGAGTAACAAGGAACTCTGACGACGAATCAAGCAAGGACCCACTGCAGAAGGAAATGGAGACGGACTTTACATACGTTGAGGAGACTGTTGAGCGACATCACACCCCAAGTCATCGATCGAGAAGAAATACAATGGGAAACGACTAGTTTGGCATGTGAGTGGAACATGGATAAAATCATGTGAGGAGAAGATGACGGCCTATGGAAAATCGTGGAACCAGTTAAAAAAGACTGCAAAGAACAAAGCGAAATGAAGATAGGCTGTCGAAGCCCTATATTCCACTTGGAACCTATGGGAGTATTAATGTGTTACCATTCACCTGCTTCATTTTGTTTGGAAAACTCTTCTTATGACTGCATAACCGCCACCATCACCACGTGTGTCTCAATTCACTGTTATATTTCAGAGCACTTCCTTCTTTACAATGTAAAAATGTTTCTATCTTGATCAAAGTCTATCATGTCAAAATCTTATATGATTAGCACATTATCTTCGGTTTCGAATTCTTATTCTACACTTAGAAAAAATGAACCGGCCACTTAGTTGAAGTATGTCACACTTATTACTTATGTATTCTATGATTGAAGTTTTATGCAATCGACAAAAACCTCATGAATTCATCCTTTCCCACTGGAAGCTGTTCTCATTGTGTTCGTCAAATTTATCCAAAGAACTGACTACATTATTAAGCTTAACCAAACTTTGATTGGTTGTTTTGCTGCTAATCCAGAAATAATGGACTGTCAACATTTACTTGGAAAAATCTCGTTATTTCTACTTTCAAGGTTTTGATTTCTTCATATGAAGGTTAAATCATCACATGGTTTGATGATTTTATCAGTACTAAATGCATTGCAAAGCATTTCGATCTTTCTCATATTTGCATAATTATTTTAGCTGACCTCAGACGTTTTTCGTTTATTAGTGCAGGAAACCTTTTTCCATCATATGTTAGCACTTTTCAACTTAAAATATATTTAATCATTCCGGAGGAGATTTCATCAGATGAATTTGTGAAATAAGTGAACAATAATTGTGAAGATTAATTTTGTCTACATTGTTCAGACTAATGGTTAATGGTTTTACGCAACGGTGATTGCTCAGCGGTAGAATACTCGCCAACTGCGCACGTGGTCCCGGGTTAAATTTCAGGCCGACGTACTCCTAAGTCTTGCCTATCCGGCAGTAAACCCAGAAAAGAGGGAAGGTTAGGTAAAGGGCTAGCAAATCCACCCTGTAAACAAAACACTACTGCTACTGAAACTTCGAAGCTCTAGTTTGAAGCCCTACACTCCACTCGAAATGCAAAAGGAGTGAAAAATCCAGTCGAATTAGCTACAATATCTTACGATAATATAAAGCAGTTTTGGAAAAAGCGAAAAACATCACTGGAATGCGACACAGTACATCTGATTCGTTCAACATCTTACAAAGACCGATAAACATGAAATCTGGGTCGAAATAACCTTCATGCCTAATAATTTGTAACATCTATCTCCACAAGAACAACACCAGACTGATGTATGACCAGACTGTGCCCTCAGTCGAAATATTTCAACAGCACTCATGTCCACAGTGATTCCCTGGTGATGAGCATTCATTCTTCATTGGTGGCTAGTCAAACAGTATATACGCGTAAAATAAATGTTGAAAAGATACATTATATATGCACAGATTAGACATTCAAACAACAAATTTACTCACTTATCCTTCTAGTTGAATCATACTCTTCCCATTGTGCATCTGTAGTTGGCATTTTTTCATCCTCACCCAATGGTATTGTCCCGTGTACCCAACAGTAATCAGCGAGATACTCATTGAAATTCTCTCCAGCTGGTTTCACAGGGATATAACATGATATAGAATTTAATAAATATTGTTTTGTTGATACAACAATACAGGTAATCAACAGTAGGATGACAGTAAATAAATTTAGTCGATCAGCAAAATCTTCAACTGTAAAACGCTGGGCTAATGATATTGTATTGAATAAATCAATAAATTCCTGAGCGACCATTTTATTTGGTCTAACGAAAATAAGGAGATGAACGAAAAGTCCACAATATGGTTTGACAAAAACCTTCTATGAAAGTGGAAAAATAAGTCCTTGAGTCGATAACACAAAACTACATCTAATATTCGTGTAGTGTGTTCGTGTACAAATGTGAAAGTAACTTTTTCAATTCACTTTGAGTGTAGTAAGCTTTAATTATCAACCAATCATTTGAAAGCATCAGGATATCCAATAAGAAAACACGTGAACAAATGAATCAACCAATCAAAAGTGACGAATAAATCTAATCGCATGAATGATGCCTTCATACACTGTACCATCGCAGTCCTATGATGATACAACGGGCTAATGTTGAGTCCACCGAGTTATGCTACATTAAGCATAGGATAGTTTTCAGAAAACAATAGACTCTTCTATGAATAGTTTCTGAATTTGTCACAGTAATTTAAGATAGGTGTCATCACAGTGCCACAAAACCTTAAATAATGACGATTTATAATTGGAAAGATTATTGACATTGTTCATCTGAATATTGAGGGTTCCAACGATAAGTTTTACTTGACTGAGTTCCACATTTCTGATTCTAGCAACAATATCAACAAGTTAAAATGTCTAACTGTTCAGGGATGGTCAACTACTTAGACTAATTAGGCACATATCTGTTGAATGGAGTGTAAATCAACATAGCTGCCTGACTGTTGTCCCATCAGGGTGAAATAGGAAAGACCAACAGTACTGATTGTTGACCGAACGACATAGATAATAAATAAATGATCATAGTTCTTCAGTATGATCTTGATCTAAGTAGAGTGAACATTCAAGTTTTATTGAGTGATATAAAACTTGGCATGTATATACACTTTAGTTTGTTTTTACAAGCGAGGTCTTCTAATTTAAGCCATTATTGCGCTGATTCTTATACTCACGAGTTATGCCCCTTAAAGAGGATATTTTGAAAGAAGTAGAAACCGTCTAGAAGTTAGAATCATATTTTCCAGACTCTTAAATAAAACCAACTTGTGTATAGGATTGTGCATGACTACTATATTTTAATCGTTCGCTTTGGTTCCAATTCGAACAGAGGAATTCAGTAGTACATCTCAATTTTACTCTTTTCTCTGCAGTCCTCTTTAGTTGTCTGTACGGTTTCCTAAAAACTCTCATTTCCTACTAATACGATCTTCACGTCACACTCTGGCTCGGACATTAAATCCGTCGTTTTCCTATCTGGTTCCACTCAAGTGATGTGCTAGCCCATCATTTCACTCAACCGTCTTCTTAGCGTGTGTCCGGTCCATCTCCATTCATTTCTACATATTTGTTAGGCGATAGGTTCTTGGCTGGTTCGTTGCCGGAGTTCCTTATTGCTTACACTCTCTCTCTCCGGCCAATCTTCTGATCTTCGGTATGGAGCAAAAGTAGTTGTGGGTAAAAGTCCGGAGCCTATTTGAAATGCTTTTCATGGTGCACGCGCCAGGTCTCTGAACTATATGAAATCAATGACTTGACACTAGCGTTGAAGAGAATTCAGGTTTTCTTCCTCTTGCTGAGTACAGTAGATTTCCACACTGATTTCAGAATACTGAAGGTGTGTCTTGCCTATCCCCTCCTGACTTTGGCATCCTCATCTGTGCCGTCTGCAGTTGGAACGATGTTGGCTGGGTAAGTGAAACACGTGACTTACTCCAAATTTCTTCCGTTGACGGTGACTTATGGGAGAAATCTAAAGGAATCCAAAGAAGTATGAAAGAGACAGCATGCCTTATTGCATCATCCTTGTATGAACAGTCCGTAACTATTTTCTTTTAAATTAATGGTTATTTTGAATAAAGCAGGAAGAACAGTGGTTTGTGCAGAATAATATGATACCATCATTTATTTTGTTGGTTTCTCATCAGCTGCTTACAGCCTGAATAAATTATTAAGTTTATTTACAGAAAAGTTTTAACATACTTGCAAATTTCACACAATGTCAATTGACAGCAAGTTCCGGAATTAGTGAAGAGTGCTCATAAAATTACGCTTGTATAGTTTTTACACAGGCAGTTGAAGTTTGAACAAAGTGAATGTATGCATACATCGGCAAAGGCATTACAGAACCTCCTGTCGACTGACATCATTTAAAGTTTGCAGGCTGTAAGCAGCTGATGAGAAGTCAACGAAATAAATGATGGTATAATATTATTCTGCTCAAATCATTGTTGTTCTTGCTTTACTCAAATTAACGGTTATTATAAGGCCATAGAAACACGCTTTAGTGTAAGTCTACAAGAAAACCAACCTTTCAGCATATACGTCAATCATAGTTTCTGCTGTCTACATGCCTGACGTTTAAGCAACTGGAAAAGTAAGACATGAAATGCTTTTCAAGTGGTAGGCTCACCTATCAACCAATAGTTTCTCTGGAACTATGTTTTTAATGTTATCTTCTATTAGTATAGTGTCTTCAAGATTGTACTCATCTCTTCCCTCAAAAGCGCTGTAAACTAGATAGACTGCTTCGTTCACATCTCAACATTATTTTCATTTACGAACAGATTAGTGAACATTTTGTTCTAGACTGATATTTAGTAACACAAACTGACATTCTACATATCCTACTCTTTTGCTTATATTCTTCTGAAGTACGCTGAAAGTGATATCTTTAGAAATAGATTTCATCACAGATCGAAATTAGCAAGAGAACTGCGACTTCTATGATCAATGAAAATCAGCCATTTGCGATGTGAAGACAGGACCCCAGTGACAACAGATAGTGATATAAGTTTATAACGTACATGAAGTAACAGAGTCTATAAGACATATATCAATGGATTGCAAACCAACAGATGGATAGAAGACCGAGTTATAGATTATATGCCTTATTGGATAATGGTTGCACATAGTTGGGAAGTTTAACATGGAGATGAAACAGCTAGCTGCTCAATGCTTCCCTGCTTTCAGTCTTTCTAAGACTGAGGATATTCTGTGAATAGGATTGTTCTAAAGTGGGTATATTTCCTCATGAAGTAGAATCACCTAACGAACCAGTGGAAACCATGAAAAACTGGATAGCTATTTCATCCCAGTTCGGGACTCTTCATCAGTATGCACCCATGGCGAAACCAGAGATCTAAACTAGAACCATCCTATAAGACGACAGTCGGTTGACCATTCAGTCACTAGGTCGTAATTTAATAAACCTTGATTTCTAACTTCTGTCATTCTACGATTTGGCGTAATCGTCATCAATGAGCAATCCACTTTCCCTTTGACATGGCACCCTCTCCCAGTGATTTAGGACATCCATCCAGCAACCACTAATGAACTGGAGGCTGATATTCAGCTTATGGGTTTTGTGAGGATTTTCGTAAATTTCACTATAGATTTCTGTATGTACTAACAGGAGTTTTCAATGATTCTCTAGCTTGTATTGGCTCGTGATGACATCTCCACTGAAATTAATCCAAGCCGCTTCAAATATCTCCATAATCTGAATATGTACATAATCTATAATGAATAAAGGTGAAATGAAAATCTGTGTAGCGATAGGATTCAAACCAGCTGCCCTGTAGTTCATCTAGTGAAGATGCTTACTCATAATGTGAAGGCTTCTAGTTCGAATCCTGTCACGACCCAGATTTCCACTTCATTTTTAATCATCGTTGCTAACCCATGGCTATCTCAGACAGTCTCACTATCGATTATGAATATCTTACTCAATGTTAATAAACTAAGTGAAATGAAAGAGTCTCACAATGCTTCAATATCATGTCTCCTCTAATTGGGAGACTTTTCTTATGTTTTGTTACCATAACCCCAACAGTCTTCGTATAAAAAGTATTGTGGCATATGCTACTGATAAAACTTACCATTAGTATATAAAAAGATGTTCATTGGCATAAAAACATCAAATAGCAGGAAGATACATTTGGCGTCAGAGAAAGCAAATGATACACCATTGTGGAGATACATGGGAGACGTGAAAGGAACACAAAGAAACACAACATGAAGGAAGGGTAGAAGTAGCACAAGACGAAGATCTGTGGAAATGGTGCATTGAAGATAATTTGGCTGTATAGAGATACCGTTTCAGCAAGGATGTATTTGCAGGTGAAATTGCTAAGCTCCTGATTGACACCAGACATACAGTCAAAATCAGTCAAGCCTTCAAGATAATCAATGTACAGATGAAACCATAGCTGCCTCCCTTATCAAACAATTTCAACCAAATCTCTATATACAGAAGGATAGTGTGATTAATCTCTCGCTAACCTGGTAAATAAACCTCCCGGTTTTGTTTCTGTGATTGGTTGCATCACAGCATTTTTTGTTTTCATTAGAACTCACTGGCCTGAATCCATTATTGATCCTCCAGTCCTACTTAATTTTCCCCTTGCCTAATAATTTTACGAGTATTGGTTTTGTAAGGATTTTGTTTGATTGCGTGTAGGATTTCATCATGAGCTGACATCAGTTAGAGAACCATTGGAAAACCTGGGAGTACTGCACAGCTGCTTCGTCTTATTTTGGGGCTCTTCATCAGTACGCATTCACGCCCAGTTACAATTTCTTTTCACTCCCACCTCCTCCTCTTGAACATTCCATCACATTATGTATGAATAAACCCTAATTGTCAGATTATTTACTCTCTTGTACTCATATCTCTTGTTACACTACTATATCAATTTAAGTTGAAATATTTTTTGAAGTATGTTAAATCTGTTTAGCGTTTATGATAACCTATGTCATTTTTCAAAGCTGCTTGCAGCTTATGAAATATATATATATATATATATATATACGAAATAAAAAACAGCCCTTTTTATCTTGCAAATATGTTCATTCTTCTTCTGTCGCCATATTTATTTTTAGATTAAAACACTTTAAGATCACTAATCAACATAAAGTATTCAAGCAAAATCTTGTGAATATATCGATTGGTTTTGTATTTTTCCCAAAAAAAAAGACATGTTGACTCATCCACACACACGCATTAGACATCTTTTAGATAAACTTAACTATTGTTGGTCTTTTAATCTTAAGTGAAATGAACTCAACTGAACATTTGGCTGATTGCTATGCATTTTATGAATGCTACTCAGTTATTAAAAATAAAAATAAAATGTCTATACAATCATTATATAAAGTTCGGATTTAATTGGTTACGCGTTTGACTACGAATTGACACATCATTTAGAGAACCATTGTAAAATCTGGGAATACTGGACAACTGTTTCGTCCCAATTTTTGACACTTCAGTAGTCACTTTGACTGCATCACTGCTGTTTATCAATCAAATCAAGCGTGTTAATAATGGTCAAAGTAATATAGTAACAACAGAAGACAAAGGTCAGGCAACAGATCCTTTATTAAGGAAATCAAAGCATATTTATATATGTTTTCATGTACATCAATATAGATTAGTTAAGCAAACAAACACAGTCTTCTGATTGGTGGTTTCTCACGTAAAGTTAATCGTTCATCTCTTTGTGGCTGTTTCTTGAATGTCAGATCATCTATATGTTAACTGTATCCGCCCACTCAAAGTCTGCTGTGGTCGGTTTTGAATCATTCTTTGTTCATATTTTCTCACCACAAATCTTGAGAACGTAAACATTGACGTAAATTACTGTCTACCAATTTGGTTAGTAGACAGCTCTCACCACAATATTAATGTTGGTTCTATAGGAAATTTTTAAAAAAAGATTTTCTCAACAGATGGTTTCTATGCAAGATAGTAAAAAGAACAAAGAATTTTTAAAAACATGCATGAAAAATTCCTGGAATTCATTGAACCAACTGCATTGCGATCATACGCAGCTTGATTTACCGTGTGAATTCAACCTGAAAATGACTGTTATCATTTTATGTATCTCTACGTTATACTAAAGCTTACAACAGCATAAGAATATGAAATGTCATCACTGTATTCATTGTTTGCAGGAGAATGCATACAAATGATTGGCAAATCCTGCTGTGCATCCAGAGTTCTTCCAAAGATGACTAATTGTTCAACTGTCCACCTTAGATTTCTCCAAGGTATTTACTAGGTGATTAAAAACCGTGGTCTCTGTGTTTCATGCATTAACGAAATGATATTAGATAGTTGGAGACGATCAGCAGGAAGCTATGGTTTTGTATTTACTGGGACTCATCCACATGGCGTATCTGCAAACTTGGAGGAACTAATGTCCCCTCTGAAATCCGAACCCCGTGTCACCAAGTGCTAAAATCAGAGACATTACCACCGGGTTATTTGGGATCATGGGTGACCTCCTGTAGGACTCTACTGAATACACTGATTGGTCACTAGAGAGTAACTAATGTCATGTGTCTTGTCTATGGTATTAGTGCAGATTGAATTCTCCCAGTCTAGTTTGTAATGTGATCACCAAGCCCGATTAGCTCATTGATAACGTCTTTCACTGTGTGATATAGGTTGAAATCTCCCAGTGGACATCAGATCCGTCAAAACTCCTCTGGTAACCGAGTACTACTATCTATCTATCTAACACAGTGAAGGGTTTTAGACACCACCAGAGAAATCCTGATCGGTGATAAATCACTTTTTGGCATTATGAGTGTGTATTGAAACAAACTGGTAATCAGGCTATTAATAAAACTGAAGCAACACAAAAAGAAATTAGTTATCAATGCATATCATGTGTGTTGTAAGACACTGAGGCAGACAAGAGAATGTGTTTAGAGACAAATGTTTCATCAGGGTTAGTATTCACCAGAAAAATACGTTTATCATCATTAAAAAAGCCATCCATTTCAGGAAATTAAATTACCTAACAGAATCATGCGACCATTCTATCAATTCGTCAATCCAATTTTTAGAGAAAATCAAAACATTCAAGTAGAAGACAATGAAATAATGATGTCCTTTGATGATGTCACAGCATTATATACTTCAATTAGTCCAAAAATAGCAACAGAAACTATGCAACAATTACTCTATAGTGATGAAAACATAAAAACGCAATGTTCAACTTGGATAGAACTTATAGAATTATGCCTTACAACATACTTCCAATTCAATACTCAAATATACGAACAGATAAAAGGAACACCAATGGGATCGCCCATATCAGGATTAATAGCTGAAGCCGTTATGCAAAGATTAGAATTAATAGCTCCACCTATAATTAAACCAAAAATCTGGGTACGTTACGTTGATGATACATTTGTAATAATTAAAAGAAATGATTTGGAATATACCCATAAATTAATAAACAACATATTTGAAGACATCAAATTCACACGAGAAGAAGAATTAGATAACAAAATCCCATGTTTAGGTGTCTTAATCAGGAGAACTAACACAGGAAATTTAGAAACACAAGTATATAGAAAATCAACGCACACAGATCAAATAATCAACTATACTAGCAATAATCCAGTTACTCACAAACGAAACTGTGTGCAGACATTGTTTAAAAGAGTTCAAACACATTGTAGCACTCCAGAGTTGAGAAGAATGGAAGAAAAGTACCTACAAACGGTCTTCAAAAAGAATGGATATCCTCACAATTTCATCAAAAAGTGTTTAAAATCGAATCAAAACACCAACAAGAAACCATCATCAAAGACCACAAGAAAATTCATCCTACCATATATGAAAATATCTCTGAAATAACAGCTAGAATACTGAAACCGTTTGATATAGATATAGCACACAAGCCAGTCAAATCACTTAATTCGATATTGTGCAAACCGAAAGATCCAACAGAAAAAGAAGATAAAATTAATACCATTTACAAAATAAATTGTATGAACTGTAACAGACATTACATTGGCCAAAGTGGGCGTCCCCTTCGAATCAGAATCCAGGAACACAAATCAGCTGTGAAAAGACATGATTTATATTCTTCAATATCAATGCATATAGACAATTATGTACATCAATTTGATTGGGATAATGTCGAAATCTTAGACAGAGGAAACACCAAAAGTACCAGGGAATTTCTAGAAGCCTGGTACTCAAACGAATATGCAATTAACAAACACATTAATATAGACCAAATATACCAACTAATAAAAAGTAAATCATGTGACCAGAAAGTTTAAAATCCAAGTCAATAGAAAATGATCAATACATACGTAAAGGTGGTTACCAGGAGACGCAATTCTATCACCCATGGAAAATTTAAATCAGTTCACTTTATGCTAAAAATTGCCCTGAAGATGTTGTCCAGAATGACGACGAAAGCTCTGCAACTAAACCAACCAGCTCAGAGAACACTATTAATTGCAAATCATCTACCTGAGCTACAAATCTCCTCTATTATTTCTCTACCATCCATTTCATAAGAGAAGAAGACTTGGATCATTAAGATCCTTAAAGTGAGCTAAAAAACTGTAATTATTTACGGGAAGTGGTGTTTTCACACTAGATTCTGGGAGAAATAAATCGACAAGAAGGCCCAGTGATGATGCATCACAGTCCACACCTGAACTTCTGTTCAGTGTATATCTGTCAGAGGGCAGTCAGTATCACTGACCATCTTCCGATTCTGTTTGTTCTTCTCTCTCCAGAAATGATTTTAAGAGTAATCCAGGTTACCTTTATTGAAATTATTTCATACACTCTATGCATTCAACATATTAGTTAAATTTTAAACTATGCTGTTTTGTACAAAATTTAAACAAAATGACAACAATCAAAACTAGTAAATATTAATTATTGTCCTAACTGGTTTTGTTTTGATCAGACCACCGAATATTAATATGACGTTCTATTCAAAAACGTAAAACCTTTTTCCTGTTTAGAAACTTAGTGACTGCCATTATTGGTGCTGACAGCATAATCGATCATATATGCGGTGGTTATTAACACGATAATGTATGAAACGTTTAGTACTAAAACAGTATATATATGTATATATACCAACTTTAGTCCAAAATTATGAAGTTGGATTTTGCATTTCATCTTCCTTAGAAACGATACCCTGGAACTCCTAGTGAGGAAATATGAATCTCAGCAGAAAGTTGACTAATCTCAATTCATTTCGGCAGTTCATTTTGAGTAAATAAACGCATACTATACATATATATATACATGGTTTTTAGGAAATTATATCCCCTGAGGGAATTAAATCATACGTGTAAATACATTAAATAATAATAACAGTATGAAATGCGATTAAGATGTTTGTGATTATAATCATAGTTAAATGTCAAGTAGCAAAATAATTAATGTTATATAATAAAATAATTCATTGGATAGATAGGACTTAGAAGGGGTGTGCAGTTATAGGATTAGTAGGAAAATAGAATAAAAATCATAGTGTTACGTAATACTGTGTGAAATTTGATAACATAGAATTTAACGTTGGGAAGCTGTGACCAGTAGGGTAAAGCAGATTGAAGGTGAGGCAGTAACTCATCGAAGAAGACATTGAGAAGTGGTCGCGCTATGTCATGAATTGGCAGGAGTTAGAATTCATGCACTGGCCATTGGATCGGGTCCCAGTAGCTTAATGATCTATGAGCTCGCTAGCTTTGTAACCAGAAGGTCCTGGGTCCAAACCCTGGCGATGGGTGCTTACTGATGAAGAGTCCCAAACTAGAATGAGAGAAACAGCTATCCAGTTCCAGGTTTTCCAATGGTTCTCTAACTGATGTGAGCTCATGATGAAATCCTCCAACCAAGAAAACAGAATTGATTTAGAATGAAAAATGGAACGAGTGAAATAATACCAGGGACAGTTCAGAGTGAGAATAGTAATAGTACCAACTGACGTAAAGAAGGAAGAGTATACAAGCTGAATAAACAAAACGAAATGCAAAATAAGCAGAGCGAAAATTTGATTAGGGACTACTATACTTTAGCACAGCGAGATTAAGAGCATGAAAGTTGGAGAAGTTGAAGGAACTTTTTCTGTATACAGAGATCTGGCTTTTCTGTTTCGATAGCCAAAGCTTCAGTAACACAGATGAGTAGGGTACCTAGTGAATTAAGCAAAATTACTTTTCACCTTGTAGATGACCGTAAAGGCGGAAGTTGTAGACATAGGGTGACCATTATTGACCATATGTTCTATGATAGTGATCCTTATTGCTCCGCTTCCACCTTTATGTTCAAAAGAGTCTCTTCACCGAATCACTTGTTTTGATTTTCCATATGTCCCAATGGGAATTTTCCATGAATTAAGTAATTGTTATAAGTCAGGGATAGTTATTTCTTCCCATTCTGGAGCTCATCAGCGAAACTAAGGTGATACATTGGAATATTTAGCATAAGTTGAAAAATAAAATTATAAACTTCAGAAGGGTCTCTACTTTGCAGTTTTAAAAAGTAGGTGCTCGGTTCGAAACTCAGCAAAAATACCACTGTAACAACAGAAGACAAGGGCCAGGAAACAGATCCTTTATTAAGGAAAATCAACACATATTTATAGATTCCAATGTACATTATTGTAGATTATTGTTAGTAGAAAGTACAGTCTTTTGATTGGTTGTTTTTCACAGAAAGTTAACCTTGCATCTCTTTGTGGCTGTGTCAGATCATCCATATGCTAACTGTATCCGCCTACGCAAAGCCTTTGTTCTCATTTCCTCACCACCAAATTGGGGACATAAACATTGACGTCAATTAGTGTCTACCAACTTTGGCTAGCAGCCAGCTCTCACCACACTAACACTGTAATCAGGGCTCAGAATATAACAGTAGGTAGGACAGTGTCAAATACCCCCAATGTAATTAGATAATAAATATTTCTCTAACAAACGGAGATATATAATAATAAGAGTATAATTGCATATAATCAGTCCCCTTGATTTATTTGAACAAAGAAACAACAAACATATTTGCAGGATAAAAACAGCTTATTTTCTATTTGCTAACATTGATAATTAATAAAAATCCGAATAAATCTGCTGACGAAGCTGTGGCTTACACAGCGAAACGTTCAGAAAAAAAAATCTTGTTTTGATTTTCTTAACTCTCTGGGATTAATTTAAGTAATTTATAATGAATCAGTCTGACTCGGCACTCAAATTATTCCAGGAAGTTCGTAACACCTACGGTCTGGAAACTTATAGTCTAAACGTTTGTGTGAAATATTATAAATACAAAAAGTATATACCAAGCTTCGAAAATTATTTCAACTCAAATGCGCATAGTAGTGGAAGAAGAGACATGAATACAAGATAGTTAACAGTCTTAGTAGACAGAAGACCAGCAGTTCAGCGAAGTGTCTCTTTTCGGCGATTTCATTTTCATAGCTGTACAGTCGCAAATATATATGGTTGTTTTGTATGTGTTTACATTAAATTTGCCGAATGAAAACACAGTTAGTAAGTTCAGATGAACGCATCATTTTCGTGATGAGTTGTCACAAACTATTGTTAAAGAAGAGTTAAGTAAAAACATGAATAGTTTGATGGAAGAGTTGTGCTCAGGGTGTACATGGAAACATACGGAATTACACAAGTTTTAAGTAGTTAAAAATAAGCATACAAGCAAAAGTTAAATGAAATCGACAGAGTTATAGAACTGGTTGAATAATTTTCTTTTGTATGCATATGTATCTAACAACTAGAATTCATTTAAGCATAGTGTAGCGACAGGTTGGAGAGCTGATGGTAGGAGTGAAAAGAAATGGTAAACAGAAGTAAAATTACTAGATAAAGAAATAATTAAGTAAGACTGAAGGAATGATAATGGCTTCTGCCCGGTGAATGGTGATCACACAAAAAATTATGATGCAACGAAAATACAGCAACAGAGTAAAGATGTCTAGTTGGTAGGGTCGTGGGAGATTAATCACACTATGCTTCTATATGCAGAGATTAGGTTGAAATCATTTGACAGTAGCGGTTTCTCTAGTGTGAAGTAGCCAGGGTTTCCTCTGTACATTAATTATTTTAGAAGCTTTTTTTATTTCGACTGCATGTTTGGTGTCAATCAGGAGCTTATCGATGATACGTGCGAACACTTTCTTACTTTTCATATGAAGATTGTTGGAGATATGCTCATAAAATCTAGCAGATTTTGTCAGCCCAGACCTTCCTATTTATTTGCTACCATAAGTGCATATGAATTGGTAAACACAGTTGAAATTGACACTGGTAAGATACTTATTTACTGTGGACTGTATTAGTGAGCATTTCGTGTAATTAGTCATTTGTCAAATAGATAGGAATAACTAATTGTAAAATTCTGCTAATACATTATGTCATCATCAACATCACGTGTACCTGTTCACTTGATTGATTAGAAGGAAATTAAACAAACAAATGTGACTCATTAGCTCATACATGCATTAAGTGTGTGACTACTGTAAGAACATTTAAAAATCAAGGGAAGAACAAAGCGAATTTCCACTGAAGTAATTTGGTAGATGGTGACTCACAATGGAATCCAGGATACACATTTCGTCCTATTTGGAAACAAATAGGCAGGAAGAAATGGAGATAGATTGGCCATACTCTGAGGAAACAACCCATCAAGTGACATCACTAGACAAGCCATCGCTCGAGTGGAACCCGAAAGGGAAGCGGCGAGTTGGTCGTCAGTGTGAGGGTGACTTGGAGGAGGTCATGTGAAGAGGAGGTGAAAGCATATGGGCAGACGTGGAGCCAGGTGAAGACTCTAGCAGAGAACCGAACGCAATGGAGACGCTTGGCTGAAGCCCTATGTTCCTCTAGGAATTAAAGGAAATAATAATAATGATAATCGGCAGAGAAACATCAAATAACGGGGAGATACATTTGATTTCATAGAAAGCAACTGATACATCGTTGTGGAGATACATGGGAGACGTGAGAGGAATACAAAGAAACACAATATGAAGGAAGGGTAGAAGTAGCACAACACGAAGACCTGTGCAAAATGGTGATTTGGAGATAAGATGTCTATAATTTCGCCATAAAGCGATACTGAATTGCAAAGAAGCATTCCTTCACCAAGTCTCTTGACTTCTACCGATGCCCTGTTAGTCAATCTACTATGGAAGATAAAGTACATTCAAAAATACGATGAGTTTTATCGATAAAATATAATACGATGGGAATTAAGACGAGTGTTGTTAGTCAATAAAATGGAGAACAAGATGCTTTGTCAGTAAAATCAAATAAATAACTCGTTAGAGTGTCATAATGTGAATTGAATGCAGTTTAAGATTATTCATTATCCTCTGATTTGACTGGTTATAATATCTTCCATATCTCTGGTATTTGCGTTGAGTCACTTATATTACATTTGTTGTGTTGTGTAGACTCGATGAACAAGGATTCAGTAATCAATCTCACTCTCTCTCCACCTACCTAGATTACTTTTTAGAATTTTAACCCACTCCCACCATATTGTGTGGTCGTGTGTTATGCATGCAGCGCTACAGATGAGTTTTTTTCTAAATTACTTATCATCGTGGGATCAATCATTTTAACCTTAACTAAATTCTTATGTTCTGGTAATCTAACTACTCCTGATCTACTAGTTTGAGCTATGCAGTTGACTTAACTCACAGTCATTGCGAGGTATTTTGTAAATTGTATTATTTTATCTAATTGGGTCAACCGGATCCCTTAACCTACAGAACTTGTCCTACCTGAGTGAGTTTGTAGGTTTGAATGCCACCCTAATTCCTGCTTTATTATGAATCCTACGTAGGGCCTCAGATATGGGGAATGTTACAACCAATCAAGTTAAGAGATGAGAAATAGTGGAATCATATTAACGAAGTCAGAAAGCTGTGTGAGTACCTTGATATGATTGTGAGGAATAAATTGTGCTCAAAACGTCAACAATAAATATTATTGTATAAACTGTGTGACTTTATCAAAATAAGTTTTATCCATCATGGATTTATACTTTACCACTCTTCTCAATTTCTATCTTTATATATATATATACATCCCGAATATATATATATATTCGGGACGTAAACACTTACGTAAATTGGTGTCTACAATTTTGGCTAGCAGACAGCTCTCATCACAGTACTACAGCCCACAATTCTGTAATTGTCTTTCTAATTGAGGGGATGGCATTATCCATTGGATTGTTCACATACATAAAATGATAAATTGACGGAAATTCGAGCATAACTATCTCAATGTATTCGAATACTTTCATAACGTGTCGGATTTCATCATCCAGTTAAAGTGACAGCTGAAACTACTGCATGCAGTTTAATCATACTGTGAGTGGCTATCTAAACCTGATCAGAGGCATCAAGTAATGAACTAATAAGTTATTCATCAACTGCTTGAAGTGACAAAACATTACTTCACAGAACTACTAAAGTGACAAAAATTCATAGAAGACAGGAAAAGTTTCTAGAAAACATTATTCAAAGATTGCGATAGGCATCTTTTCTTACTATGCTGCTTTAATTTAAGTTAAACGACACAGAGTCTAGTAGGAATTAAAAACTTCAAAGTGTACCACTGAGAAAATAGTGGACGAATTTTAATAAAAATCCGTTTAAACAAACACTGTTGAAACAAGAATTGCTGTTTTGGAATATCAGAGCTTCAAAACTAGATTCACACTGATATTTGGATACGATGGAATCACAAGAGAATCTATTGTAGGATTCAACCAATCGGAGGGCAAATCTTTGTGTAGAAACTAGGTATAGTTTCTTTTTTCCAATGACTAAAAGCATGCAAACAATCATATACTTTGCGCTAGAACCTATTTCATTCTGTATAGCAACTAAAGATATTATCAATGAAGCCAGCAACCGACATTGAAGGATTTGCTTTCCCATCGCAAAATTAGTTGGAAAGGAAGAATGAATAAAACTGTGCTACGGGGACTACCTTTTACGTCATTTCACTGATTCTTCAACTACTGGTTTGTTTTCTTTGAAAGCTAGAATACAAACATCTCTAAAAATCTAAGATTCACAATCACTGATCTCTCCAGTTATCATCGTGTTGTTGTACGACTATTTTTAAATGCTTCATACACAAAAACAACCAATCACGTTCAAGGTCACCCACCAGGAGAGATGACTTATAAACTCGTGAAGAAATCTAAAAGCTTACTTAAAACTGAAGTATGCACTGAAGAAGTTGCTTAGTAGGGCAATGAAAGCTTCGCAAAATAAACCATCCAGCTGAGAGAACAAAACTACGTCAGAATCATCCACCTTAGCTAAACATCTTTCTCCATTATATCTAAAGCTTTACAGTCCGTTTTTGACCGAAGTAGGTAAACTGTGAAGGTACAGTGAATACTCTAAAGTCAAAGACATATCGAAATTCTATTCAAATGTATGATTACGTACTTTTGGCTATAATTTGGATCTATTCACTTTAATGTCTTGAAACAGTCTACTTACATTCAGGTTACTTACTATCAACTTAAAATGCACACAGAATACATTATTGCAGAGTCTTGATTACACTCACATGACTAAACAAATATATTATAAGGTTTTTTATACAATTTTAAGCAAGCAAGATATGACCTGTATTTTTTTTCAAAACTCATTTCAAAACATAATACCCCTTGTTTATGTCAGTTATCTAGATCATAGTCAAATTTCATCTATGGTTAACCGATTTTCTTTGTTGCTCTATTCACTCACTCACTCACTCACATATGTGCAACGCATCAATTATTAATAATATGCAAATTTACAATTTCATCGGCACACTGGGTTATAATGTACACAAGGAGCCTGAAATATTTCCAATGTCTATAATACAGACATTATGAAGGCATTTATCCTTAGCAATGTAATAAAAACGAATGGAATAGTACATAGTGGAAGTAAGCGAATAAGCTAAAGAGATTTAAAGGACTTAAGAAGAAAGTTTAAAGGTGAAATTAGGTTTTTGAAATGCTTTCTACTACGAATCGATATTATCGAGTGCAACACAAAATTTTTGCGTCTATGGAAAGATACTTTGTTACAGTTCGAGTTCCTTCAGCATTGCGTAGCGAAGACATAATATAAGAGGATTTCAGGTTTCACAGGGAGAATAATAGAGCTTATTGATTGGTGAGAAGTGTGATGACTTGGAGTACGGTTGCAACGGCAGAAGGCAAGAGTCAGCCAACCGGTCGTTTATTAAGGAAATAAACACACACTTATAGATTTTCACGTACATTACTACAGATTATTGTTAGCAAACAAACAGTCTTCTGACTGGTTTTTTCTCACTAAAAGTTAATCTTTCATCTCTGTGTGGCTGTTTCTTGAATGTCAGATCATCTCTCTGCTAATTGTATCCGCCTACGCAAAGTCTTCTGTCCGTCTTTGTTCTTTTTTTCACAAGACAATATTTGGGACATAAACATTGACGTAAATTACTGTTTACCTATTTGGCTATCAGCCAGCTCTCACCACACTCGTCCCCTCGTCAAAGACTTGCGACTGAAGTTGGTTCGGTCTGCTCTGTTCTAGGGGCTTTGTTCGTTTGTCTTTCTGTCTAGAATCTCGGCGCTCACTGATGTCCACCTGTTTCTCTTTGTTTGCCATTGTGATTGAGTCTGCGTCACCCCATCTCAAAGTGGTCTTTCGCACTTTGGAAACTGGTTGCCTGACCCTGTTTACCCATTTGGATAGCAGCCAGCTCTCACCACACGGTAACTAGTTCTGTAACTGATTTAGATTCTTAACAAAAACCACTCTAAAATAGATCATTATCCCATTTTTGCTTCTTTGTTCTGTCGTTTCCTACCAACAACTATGCTCAACTAACCTCTCATTACTTAACTGATTAGCTGTCAACTCCCTCGATTACGTAAGATTATTTACTACTTTTCATACATTGGAATTTCTCATACACTTTAACCTATGGTCTTTGTTATTAATTAACACACTATGTATTTGAAACTTTAAATAACTGTACAGCTTTGAAGGGAAAATGCGAAAATAGTTCTTTTTGTTGACTTATATGTCCTGAATTATCCATCAAGTAAGTTGAGCGACGGAACATACCTGACAAGATGCCTTAGTGGTTCACTGGTAGGACAATGGCCAATCAGACAAGTGGTTCTGGATTCGATCCCCAGCCGGATCACTTCCTTATCTAGCTTAGTCAGTAGTAAGCCTGATGAAGAAGGAAAGCTGGACATGAGACTAGAAAGCTCATCCCTAAAAAAAAACATCACTGCCCTATGTTCCACTGGGAATGCAAAAGAATCAAATAAAATAACATAGCTGACATGACTAGTGAGTAAAGTTAAATCGGATTTGAAAGAAGGTCAGATCAAAATTAGTTTCATAAGCAGTAGACGTATAACAGTGGGAAAACAGAGAGGTAGGGAGAGAGAGAGAGAGCGCGAAAAAAATTACAGGTCGAACATTTAGAAAAACTAAGTCAGTCTTAAATTTACTGACTGGACAATTATGTTACGTCACTCAGTTTATCTATTTAGTTTTACGTTAGTTTCGAAATTATTAACGTTTCTATATTATTATTGTTATCATTTCCTTTAATTCCCAGAGGAACATAGGGCTTCAGTCAAACGTCTCCATTGTGTTCGGTTCTCTGCCAACGTTCTCACCTGGCTCTAAGTCTACCCACACACTCTCATCTCCTCTTCACATGACCTCCTACAAGTCACCCTTGCAATGACGACCAACTCACCGCTTCTCTTTCGGGTTCCACTCGAGTAATGGCTTGTCTAGTGATATCATTTGATGGTTTCCTCAGAGTATGGCCAGCCAATCCATCTCCATTTCTTCCTGCCTATTTGTTTCACAATCGGTTTCTGGTTGGTCCGCTCATTGCCAGAGATCTCTGTTTCTGATCTTTTCTGGCCATCTGATCTTGAGTATTGAGCGAAGACAACTGTTAATGAAGGTCTGTAGTTTGCTTGAGATGCTCTTTATGACGCGCAGTGCAAGTCTCTGATCCGTATAGTAGCACTGACTTCACATTGGAGTTGAGAATCCGGATCTTATTTTTGATGGTGAGTGCTATTGACCTCCACACAGACTTGAGAGTTGTGAAAGCTTGTCTTGCTTTCTCGATCCTTCCTTTGATATCCTCGTCAGTTCCGTTCTCCTGTAGCTGAGACGATCTTTCCCAGGTAGGTGTAGGTAAAAGAGGTTGTTTCTTTCAGGTTCCTTCCATGTATGCTGATTTTTGTCTGTTGTTGTTGGCCAGGAGTCTTCATCCCCTCTGTTTTCTCTATGTTCACCTAAAGTCCTGTCTTTGATGCTTCTTCTGACAACTTGTTGCTTTTCATTTGCATATCTTCCAGCTTAATTTAGAATCTTTTGACTGTTATGTAAAAATGGAAAACACTATTCGCTTTTAAATTACCATTTGATAAGTACGTTTTGATTACTCCCCTTGTTACTACTGTGTAAAAGGTTGTAAGTAGTCACTATCGAGTAACTCAACAGTCCTCTAGTCATACAGCGAACGTTTCACCGTCACTTCTCTTATAAGCAAAATTAATAGAAGAAAGGTGTGGTATTTAAACTAGTAGTTACAAGTGTAAACATATCTCGGTGGTTCGAAAATATTCATGTCATTCGATACTTTATAATAATCAGATCCAGGAGGTAGAACTTCTGAATATCTGAAACTAAGTTCATTATTAAATGTGTCAATAATTTCAATGATTCATTCACCAAATAATATACTCATTTTATTAGCTAGCGACAGTATTGGATATAAATGAATTCAATGAGAATTATCTTATACAAATCTACAAGTTTAATCGATGAACAACTCAATGAAATTTAAATTTATCGATTATAAAGAATAATTATATTTAAATCTGTACACTGCCATCTTTGACTATAACATTGACTAATTTAAGTATACAATTTCATGCAGTATTTATCAAAGCCATACTACATATTGTATATTCATAAATGTTTTTATGCGTGACATCATTGTCAGGATTAAAACGTCTCAGTAATAAACACACCCTATTTTGAAAATGATAAGCCTAAATTCAAAATTATGTACATCATTCTTTAAAGTACTGATTTAGTAAACAATTAAGCGTTATCATTCTAGACTGACACGTTACCATAACAAACATTTGTTGAACATGTTTCGTTTATTAGTTCGCAACTAAATAACCTCAGTTCTTAATTCACCAAGTTGACATATTTCATCTAGTGTGGATGTCATTTGTGAAATTATACTATTTGAGGTAAGTTTTTAATCGTCATAATATTTACTGAGCCCTGGAAACTAATTGGGTATTATTTTTCATTGTTTTTAGTAATTCCCCTGTAGTGAAGAGCCTATAGACCTTAAATAGCTGGCAGGACTAATATAGGCAGAAATGAGATTCAAAGATGACTTATTTGAACAAGAAATGACAGGATATCAGTATGAAAGCATCATTACGAAGATTTCAAGTGCCAAATAAAGCTGATGTTTAGACTTGTAAATTCAACAGTTAAGAAACTTAAACTTCATCGTCAATTAGGAAACCATTTTACTATCCTCTGTAAAGTGTTGATAAGCACTTCAATCTTTAGGGGGTTTTTTAGAACTCTTTTATTTTAGAAATAGTCTAGACATTTTCAACTATCTCTGTTGAAGGTCCAAGCCATAGACTCATGTTATTTTTCTCTCAGTAGATGGAAATGAAGTCATGGTCTTGAATCTAGCTGTAACGATAGAGGACAAGAACCAGGCAACAGATCGTTTATTGAGAAAATCAACAGATATTTATATACTTTTACGTACATTATTATTCGTTTTTACTAGCAGAGAAACAGCTTCTTCTGATTAGTTGTTCTCTCGCCGAAAGTTAATCTGTCATCCCTTTGTGGCTACATATTTGAAGGTCATACCATATATATGCGAATCGTATCCGCCCAAGCAAAGTCTGTTCTGACTGTTTGTTGAGTTCCTTAAGGGTAGGCTTTGTTCTTGTTTTTTCTCATGACCGAGATTTGGGAAGTAAATTTCTGTCTACCAATTTTGGCTAGCAGACAGCTCTCACCACATACCGACATAAATCGAGAAGAAGAAATTAAACGGCTACTTAGGTTTTATTCTGAAGTCGTTAAACTTTTTATGAAAACGGAATTACTAGCAACTATCAACTCGTAGAAACATAACTAACCCTTACAAACCAAACTGTAGAATAATAATCTGTTGCTCGCTAGTGACTTGCTACAGGATGGAGTTTCCTGGAGTTCTAGTGAGAAGTCGTGACCAGTGAGGTTCAATTAGATGTCACGTGTGTGGATGGATGTCCCACCAACGACAATGGTTGGGGTCGCGCTAAATCACGAATTGGTAGAAGTTAGAATTCATGAGCCATTGAATCGGGTCCCAGTTGGCTGAATGGTTACGAGATTGCCTTGTAACCGGAAGGTCCTGGGTTCGAAGCCCATCGGTGGGTGCGTACTGCCGATGATTCCCAAACTAGGATGAAACAGCAGTTGTCCAGTACTCCCCGGTTTTCAATGGTTCTCTAACTGATATCAATCCGTGATCAACTCGTAAAAACATAACTGACCCTTACAAACCAAACTATTGGAAAAACCAACAACAGGAAATGCCTAACCGCTTATATTTAAACGACAGTAACTAGCCGAGAAACTATCACCCAATGATTATATTGAAGGAAATGGAAAAAGACTGGACATACACACTGAGGAGATCTTGAAGTTACATCACTTGTGACGCTGTCGAGTGGAACTAGGATGAGAGGTAATGAGTTGACAGTGAGTTTGAGGGTGAAACAGTGGAGATCATGTGCAGAGGAAATGAAACCTTATGGAACCAGCTGAAGCCCTATATCTGACTCGGGACTCAAGGAATGAACATTAATTTTTATTCATACAGATAGTCATCTATAGTGGTTCTTCTAGAAAAACAGATTATCCAGAGGTAAGCATATACGGAACTCGGTAACAAGGCTTGTCAACTTCAGCTTCAACAACCAGTCTATGCAGCTAAATAACAGCAAGCATCAGTTGATTAGCATATCAATATACTTTCACTAGAACTAAACATTAATCGATTTTTAAAGCTGACTAATACATTTAATGAGTGTTTCAAATAAAATAAATTCTTTATAAGAACCAATCCATACCTAAATTCATTCAATAGACTAACAATTCCTATGCACAATCACATGTACAGTCATATAAAATTAAAATAAGTGACATGTAACATGATAGGATTTAGTAATTTGATCAGATCAAAGTGAATAAATTTAATAAATTACTGCAGTTTATAGACAGCGTTTTGTCTTAGAATATATATGGTTAGTTTATCTGAACGAAATGACTAAAATGCAGTATATACTACTGAGTAATGTGTGTAGCTGAAAGCCACTCACGTTAACTAGTAGTTCTGTAACCGTATCTCTATATAGCCGATTATGTATACCTCATCTTCAACGCACCAATTCCCCAGATATTCCGTGTTGTGCTAATTTTGGGCTTCATGTTGTGTTTCTTTGTGTTCCTTTCACGTCTCCCATGTATCTCCACAACGCTGTATCATTTGCTTTCCATGACATCAAATGTATCTTCCTGATATTTTATGGTTTTTCTGCCGATTCATGCCTCTTTATATACTACTGATAAGTCTTATCAGTAGCACACGTCACAGTACTTGGTAGCCAGATTGAAGTGATCCAAAGACTGAAATGTCGTCTCACTCGTTTGGGATAGAGTTAATCAACTGTGTGCCCGGTGTGATGCAGAACACTTCAAATTACTTAAATTCTGTTTAGCTACTTTAGTAAATCTGTAATACACATAATTAAATATGCAATTTGCGAACTACACAGTTTGAGATGAGAATTAAATACAGCGTACTTAGGAAATCCAGAATATTTAGTTAAGAATAAGTGATCTTCTTGGTAATGTAACTCCCAGTCAACGTGAATTGAGTCATAATTGAAACGGACGTCCGGTGTTTGGAGCATATCGCTGCAAAAGAAAAGGCGTTCAGCGACCAGTTACCGTTTTCGGCGATATCATTCTCAAGCTGTACAATCGCATATATATATATATATATATATATATATATATATATAATGAACTTTTTTTGGCAACAAAATGAATATTTCCAAAGATTTGTCATTAGAATTTAAAATTTTAGACAACAAATTGCGCAATGTAGAAAGGATTAATCGGAAATCACTGAGACGCAATTATGTCCATCCAAATACCAGAACACCCAGGCGACACACACTAAACAACACTGACTCCTTCAAATTACGTGTCCCTGTACCAGAACGAAACGTCGACTTATGAGTTCACGCAATCTATGGTTCAGATCAAGAACTACGACAATCCTTCGAACAATATGTCCACGAAGTCACACAGAAACAATGTGATAAGATCAAGTCAAATCGAACTAAAATCCTGAATTCGACGAGTAACACTGAACTTCCATTCCCAAATAATCCAGAAAACTACGCATTTAATCTCTCAAACATCAAACTGTCAACAATTCAACTAGAAGCACTTTCCCCCGGTCCAAAATTCTGGGAGAAACCACCAAATATCCAGAAGCTTCAATCCCAGATTCAGTTCGAAAACCTGATAAATCAAACAAATGATCTGTTACCGGCATCTGAAGAGAACCTGCAGCAACTCAAATCGTCAGTCCTTGACAGCTGCCATAAGTTTATAAATGCCAAACCAAATGGGAGTTCGATACTAACCAAAAAATACCATAAAAAGCTGAAGGAGTTAATAAACAACAAGGACGTCACTCTGATAAGCCCTGATAAAGGTGGGGGAATCGTGGTCATGAATCGCGAAGACTACATACCTAAATTGCTGACCATCCTATCCGACCAGTCCAAATTCGCAAAACTGGCAAATAAAAATAATATAACGGAGCAAGTCGAAAAAAAAGATATTCTCCGAAAACTAAAAACTGAATCATTCACCGACACTGAAACATTCAAATCACTGAGGCCGTCTGACTCAAATGCACCTTGACTTTATGGATTGCCGGAAGTGCACAAGAAAGACATACCTCTTCGACAAATTCTTGATATGACTAATTCACCTTGTCATCGCACTGCCCAACGGCTCGTAGACCTATTAGAATCAGTCAGAAGGCGAATTTCCTGCCACTTACTTCGAGATTCCTTCAGGTTTTTTTTAAAATTCTATTGAAAACTTCAGTGTTTTTAATCAAATCGTGTCCTCACTAGATGGGGTATCATTGTTTACGAACGTCCTATTAACTGGAAAAATATGTTATCTATGTGAAAATATTGATTCAGAGGGGATCAACATTCATATAACCACTGAATATTTGAAGGAGCTCCTATTGAGATGTAGCCTAAACGTGCAATTCTCTTTCAATAACGAAATATATCGACAAAAAGATCCTATAGCTATAGGCTCACCGCTTGGCCCGTTGCTTACAGACTTTTTTATGTCAAAACTAGAAAACATACACCTAAAGGAGATTATTAGTAACCTTGGTTTTTAAAAAAGATATGCGGACGATACATTCACCATCTCCAACAATGAGAAGAATTCGGAGAGCGTCTTGGACTTCTTCAACAGCTGCCATCCACCAATTCAGTTAACACTAGAGAAGGAATCCGACACAAAAATATAATTTCTGGACACCCAATTAACAAGACATGAAGAAGATGGAACATTAAAAAGATCCATCTACAGAAAGCCTACTTGGAACGGACGACTTACTAACTTTCATAGTTGGGTGCCCCTATACACAAAGCGAAATCCGATTCGTTCACTGAGCCACATAATTCGCAGCATTTGTAGCCCTGATACTATAGAAGAGGAGTTAGATACTCTGAAGGTAATTCTCCTAGAAAACAGCTCCCCAGAACATTTTACCACAAAATCTATGAAACCTAAAACACCAAAACTGCCCATAATTTCAACTTCCAAAAAGCTTCTCTAATTGAATCTACAATTCAATGGAGACTCATCGACAGAAATACTGAGAAATCGCCTATCCCGTTCACCGAAGAAAACCTTCCTCGCGGCTGAACTCAGACAAACCTTCTCTACGAAAACCAATAATTCTCATGAACGTGAAGGATAAGCTACCACTGTTGTCCTCATTAATGTGCATCTACCGATTTACCTGTTGGGGTGGGGCTAGGTATGTCAGCCGTACCCAGCATTTGCTACCAAAACGTATCATCGGACACTTACCCTCATAGTTTTATAATGGAGAAAATAGGTCCCCTTGAAGCTCTATTCTGGAACACCTGATCGAATCAGGACACCAAACAAACCCACAAATTAACTTCAAAGTTATCTATGGAATACGGGGGAATCTTGCTGAAAGGTAACGAATCAAGCTTCTTCAAACCACACAAACAATGGCAATTCACGTGTTAAAACCTGAACTCTGAAAACAAAAGAAGTTTGGTCAGTCATGAAATCTACAGTGGACCTGACCTATCTTAACACCAAATACGTAATTTTGTTTCGTCTTTTTTTGTTTGCTTGTTTCTTTTTTGTTTTGTTTTTTCCTTCACGTTCCCAGTGGAACATAGGGCTTCAAACTAGAAGCTTGAAGTTTCTGTAGCAGTGTTTATTTTTACAGGATGGGGTTGCTGGCCTCATGCCCAACCTTGCCTCTTTACCAACTTTATTTATGGCTTAGCGAGGTAAAGGAGTGAGTCGGTCGGGGATCGAACCCCGGACCATTTGCATGGTCGGCGAGCGTCTTAACCGCTATACCACCGACGCACACTGCTTGTTTCTTAGTTGCATAATATTTTCCCCCACCTCTTATTACCACTGTTGTTACCTTCACTTTTGTTTAATTTTAATTTCAGTTAAGCTCTACTCAACTCCGTCATTTTAGATTACGTCACTCGACTTGCTTATTTACTCTTATTTTAGTTTCTAATCAATCAACGCTTTCTACATTACGACATTTGTTACCTAAAATTTAAAATTCTAATGACAAATCTTTGAAAATATTCATTGTGTTGCTAGAAAAATTTGCTATATATGCGATTGTACAGCTGGAAAATGATGTTTCCAAAAAGAGTAACTCTTCGCTGAACACCTTTTCTTTTATATAAATCAATGGGAATTTCTAAGTCACTTCTATATGGATATCAAGTACTACAAGTTGATATAACTGGTCTCCTACTACTCATATCAATAAATCAGTAGTAAATACCATGTAATAATACTTGCAGTCTTGACTACCAATATTAGTATCAAGCAAAACACATATTGTGATCTTGAATACTTTAGGTTTCCAAAGCAGATAGTCGAGAATTTTCACTGCGAATTTATCCAAAATGACCTTAGTTAGAATTTCGTGAACGGATTCGGTTGCATCCATGCAACTCGAAAGTGAAAAAAACTAAGTGGTTATTCTCAGAGTTGTCTACTACAACCTTAATCGTGGGGACAGCAGTTTAACTATGTAATGATTAAAACTGACAGAAAAACTTGAATTACAGTAAAAGTTCTAATCATTATATTTCGCATAATCAATAATTCAATAGTTAACCTGCAGGAATTTGATTTGTTTCAATTTTGATAATGAACTGATATCAGTTTGAGAACCACTTAAAACTGGGTAGTGCAGGATAGCTGTTTCATCCTAATCTAGGGCTCATCACCAGTACACTTACACGAAGTCCCAGGGATCTGGTGCTCACTTGTGATTGACTACTGGATGAGGTCGTTTGGAATTCTAGTGAGACATCGTGACCACTGGGATCTATCACATTAGGTGTGAGGACTAATACTCATCGATGACATTGGCTGGCGGTGGCACTCTATATCGCGAATTGGTAGAAGTTAAAATTCATGAGTCATTGAATTGTAGCTCAGTAGTAAGACGGTCAGTGAACGTGGCCTCGTAACCCGAAGGTCAGGAGTTCGACCTCTGTTGGGGTCGTGGGTGCACACTGCCAAAGTTTCCAAAACTAGGACGAGATGTCAGTCTATTTCGTTCTACTTTTCAATGATTCTCTAACTGCTACCAACCCGTGATAAAACTTGAATCAATAATTCAGTTTAGACCAGGTTTTTTTATTCGATATTCACTTTATTCATTCAACTTTTTATGTACGAAAAATGTAAAATATAGAAAGATCATTCCAACTGATGGTATCCAGCTAACAAATAGGGTTACATAAGATATATATATATATATAAAATAGCTGATGAACTAGAATTTGGAGACAAGTGATCTGATGTATTTCAGTGGCCCTAGAAATGTGTACACTATGGTCAACCAGTAAACAATACTTACGTCAAGGTACACTTTCATTCTTTAGATTTTCATTCTGCGTAAAACTCACTCCATTTTTTCTTGATTTTCAGTTATATCCAGGCAAGGTGTCAAGACACTTCGACTGCATGTGTTTAATGTTGATTCAGTGATTAGCCTTTACCTATCTCACTCTATGTGTGCCTAAACATATCACTTTTAATATTTCATTCTATACCACCACATTGTGTGACTCCATGTAAGTGATTGTGTAGCGGTAAATAATTCCCCAAAATTATTGACCACAGCAATCATCACTGAACACTGGATGCTGACACTCACTGTTTAAGTTGACTTGTTTAGCTGAAGGCTTCCGGTCAAGCATCCTTGTCATTTGATACTCCGTCGTGTTACGTTCGTGCACGATCACTAGCTAGTTAAGCATTCAACACGGTTTACTATTTGGTCCCAAAATATATCTCGTTCTTTGGACGATCATTTGTGGCGTTTTGCTTTGCCTTTGGTACACGATGAACGAATACTATAGAAGTTGTTGGTATAAGATCTTGCGTTAGCATACTCTTTAAAATTCGCGAACGTCAATACCGTCAGCCTCTAAAATTGCATTGTAATAGCCTGACGGTTTTCTAGTTTACTCAGCTTAACGGCATCAGTCATTCTACTTATAGGCAAATTTCTATGTTCCAATAACTTAACTGACCTCAGTCTACTCGTTTGACCTACATAGTTGAGCTCAGATTCATTACACACACGGTATTTGGTAGATAGTACTGTTTAGCCTAAATTAATTAACTGAACTCTTAAGTCAACAGAGTTTGTCTCTGAGTGAGTTGGTTGGTTGGTCGGTTTCAATTCAACCCTAATTCCAGTCTTATTAAGAATTCTACGTACGGTCGCTACTGAACTTACCTCTTTATGTGCTGGCTGGTACTATCAAGGTTTTAAATACATTATCATTCTCATTATTTACATTAATGCTCAAACTTTTCTCATGCATGAATGCAATTTGGTGGGTAGTTAGTAGTAATTCATTGGTAACCTTTTCTTTATTTGAGTGATATCATGATTTAAACCTTCTGATTTCTGATTCGTCTGTGCAAACATTCAACTAAACCTACCTTCACTGATTTTGTGTGGAATGAATCAAAGTCTAAGTGGTTATCAGAATTTGACGGTTTTCTATAGATGGTAGTATTGAACTCACCGTCTTATTTTCGCTGTTATTTCACAGCCTAGCATAGTTTTAGTTTTAGTTTGATTACAGCTTGATGCCACACCGTATTTTCAATACAAGTATGGCATTTTCAGCATGGATATCGGTAGCCCAAATTTTGCGGGCTGACCATAGATATCGGGAGTGCGTCGTCAGGGGATCGAACCCCGGGCCATGTGCATGGTCGGCGAGAGTCCTAACCACTGTGCCACCACCTAGCTAACTCATCCTGCTTATTTTCCAACTTGGAAGTCAACTGCATTGTATCTACTACTGAGTTAGAGGTATGCTCAGTGAATGTGTCTTTTACACCTCTTCATTGTAACCTAGGTGAAGGATAATACTTCGTAAGAGCTTTACATTCCCAGCTCCTGGGGATATTGTTGATTCCATTGCTACTTCAATGATTATAAGCAATTAACTGTGTCCTAAACGTCATACAGTTAATAATGATGTATCACTGTACGTTATGTCAGATAAACTTGTCTATTATGAAACTCTGTCTACTTCACATAACAAGAAAATAAACATTTGGAATGTTGATTAGGCAAAAGTGACAATTCTCCTTTGAAGTGTATGAAGTAATAAGCTACACATCAATGAACACAAAACATGAAATTAACTATACCAACTACAATTTATCACTTATTTAATTAACTTCTAGCAGTAAAATATACTTTATACATATTCTGAATCAGCTAGTTTTATGAACAATATTTCTACTTCTATGCTGTTACAGTTTTAATGATAATCATTTCTGAATGTTCCATATTAGTTTGTTTATTAGATACATCACACAGTGAAACAGTATTATTTACTGGACATTGACGTTTCGAACAAAATTTATTGTTCATAATCATATCTTCAATTGTAATCACATGACTTTGAAACTTGAGTTTTATAGTTTTCTTTGTTTTCTCCTATTTGTCGTCGTAGGGGTAGTAGAATTTTCCAGATATCTGGGACAGGTGTTGAATCATTCCTATTACATGTATTTGCAGTTGATTCGATAAACAAAGCTTCTGTTATCAATCTCTCCCTCCACCCTATTACATTAGATTTTAAAACTTTCATCCTATCCCATTCTATTGTATGGTTGTGTGTAACTCCGTGTAGTGAGTGCTATAGCTGAACTATTCTTTAGATTTCTTATCTTATTTGGGTCAACCAATCTAGATTTTGCTAAGTTTTTATGTTCGGCTAGTCTGACTGCTCCTGTTCTACTAGTTTGACCTATGTATATGACCTGACAATCATTACAGGCAGGGTATTAGATAAACTAAATTGTTTTGTTTTAAAGGCTCCACAAGATCCTTTAACCGACATGTAATAAGAATGACTCAACACCTGTCCCAGATATCTGGAAAATCCTACTACCCTTACGACGACAAATAGGAGAGGACAAAGGAAACTATAAAACTCAAGTTTCAAATTCGTATGATTACAACTGATATGATTATGAACAATAATAAATTGTGTTCGAAACGTCATTGAGTAAATAATGCTGTTTCACTGTGTGATACATCTAATAAACAAACTAATATGGAATTACTTACTACCACAGTGCCCAAGTTTTACACATATACTTCTGAATGTTATTCATCCCTGAATGTTTTTATATTGAGTAACAGTACATGCCAACTCTCACGATTTATATGTGGTTTTTCTCTTCCTGATATGCACTTTCATAAATCTTGTTACCAAGTAATATCAACAAGTGCCCTTTATTGACATTTCCATCGACACATAGAACACTATTTAACTCTACAACTTTGAAGAATAAAATATTCTTCACTGACCTATTTCGTGTTAATTTAAATCATCAGCTTTGATCCAGATCTACAGAGTGCATAAATGCAGTGACAGTGTTCACCTAAGCCATACCCAATGTTAGGCTACTCTATAGCAGTCGCAAACACAGTAAATGTTATATCACTTCTAACAATTTCGCCGGTAATAATTTGCTCACTTGCACTGTACTACTTATGAGTACGCTGATAAAATCAACAAAAATATAGGACACATTTACAAAACCGTGAAATTTTCAGTTCAAATATTATTTAGCCTATATCGTTAACATGAACGTGGCAGAAGTCATGAAACGAGTCTTTTTATTGTCAATTTCGTACAGTCTGAGTATTTCGAAGAATAATAGTTAACTTGCTCTAGCTGAAATAAAATAAATAGCATCTAGTAACGAAAGATGAACGATTGTTTGGTATGCTTGAATTCATTTATTCACTTAAATTCTCATACATTTTTAACTCTAGTTATAGAAATGTATTCAATTTTTGTTAGGACATTCACTTCCTATTTTGGAAATAAACACTTTATAACATTTAGGATATAAATCTTAGTTGTCACACACATTGTTCAATAAAAAAAAAATAATGCAAGTTTTATTTTAGTTAAAAGTTCAGTATTTTTTTTTAAAGAGTGTATTATAGTGTTACCTAGATATGATACAAAGTAAATTTATGCTTTCGATTTAAAATATACATAAGTAATCGATTAAAGATGCCTATTCTGAATTGAAGTTAAATTAAATTAAGTTAGAGAACGTGTAGTTTTACTCTTCAGGAGAGCGTTCAGTGCTATTGGCTGCTCGAAACGTTATATTTGGTTAAAGATAGTTATTATGAGTAGTGTATGTAGGCCTGATTGATTCCGTGTTGACTTTAGACATCTTAGATACTAGCAGGTATGTTCCGTTTGGTACAAAAAGCATAACCTTTCAGACTTTTAATGGGCAGGTTTCAAATGATATAGGAATCAAATAAATAATATATTCCTCATGAAATCTCGAATTCCCAGTGGCACATTATGATTTTTAGAGTCATTCAAGTAAATTATCGTGGATGGAACGACCAAAACCTACTTTTTGTTGTCTGAAAGCGGGAAACCGATTTATGTGTTCTACTGCATAGCTGACCACAATTTCGTTAGGTCACTCACAGTCAAAAAATGCCCCAACGGCTGCAAAAAGACAATTGTTTGCAAAAAACTTGAGATAATGTTCAACAATCATTATATATCAAGAAGCAAAATTATCTCAGCAACGCCGTTAGGAAGCTATACAAGTCAAATAGTTCCTCGGGTACAAAACAAGTACTATGCAACAGAATTATTTGACTAAAATCAACCATAAGAAGTACCTGAGAATCAAAAAGAATATTCCCAACAAGATGGGATCAAAACTCTGTCAGCAGTAATCACACACCGAAAAATTCTCGCAGACATTCCAAGGTCAGAATGACCCTGCTCCACTCAAATAAACTCTCAATCGTAATATAACACACTATCAATGTCATCACACAACCACTAAGAGAAGCATTAAAACTAGAGATTGAACGGGGATAAAGACAAATAATAGCGATTAAGTCAGCAGATTTTATACAAACCTTAGAGCAATCGCTTATAGGCTAGGAGAAAAGAAGAAAACAATCATAAAGTTAGCTGAGACATCCAAATTTTTATCAGCATTGTAATTAGATCTTTCAGGAGTGATTTTTCAAACAATTATCCCGTTACAATGATGAATGGATTTTGAGTACTATCCACCTTATGTTACAAATTATCAATAAATAAAACATGTAAATCGTTAGATTCTGAAAGAACTGTTAAGCTTTAGTATACTGGCTTCAGAAACTGAAAGCTCCTAGATCAGTCGCGAATGCGCAATGATGGCTGGAGCCGAGCTAAGGGGAATTCCGTCTACAGTCATTCGTTGTTTATTCTAATTTAAAAGTTGGTTGCATTCACAAACCATACAAGTGAACACCATCTGTTGTATTCAGAACAAACTGAATAATAATAGTACTGAAAATCAAATTGAAGTAATCTGCTATGGTTTGGCTGAATTATTTTCGGCTTATTAAACTCTATATATTAAAAATGTATTAGTTTAAAAATTGAAGGAAATGCCTAACAAATCCTAGAAAGAATCCTAAATAAATTTGACCGTACTTTTAATAAATGACTTTTATAATAAATGGATCATTCTAAAGTTGCTTTATAGCATAATACACAATTCTTTCTTTAATAGACTTCAGAGAAATGAGACACAATTTGTTCCAGAAAAATTAACTTTAGGTAAGTCATGATTGCAAGGTAGATGTTATGTCCTTAGGAGAAGAATTTCAACGTCTTTAATAAGAAGATCGTTCAAAGCATTGCTAAGAATAGTCTTCTCCAGTCGAGCACTGATTTTAAGAAGCTGGAAGGACAAGATTTCACTTCTGACCAGTTCTATGTGCATATATCAGTGCACCTGCTGTTGTGCAGATAGGTATATTGGTCGTTCGAGATGTGTCCTGTATAGAAGGGTTCGAGAAACACTATCCTGCTTATTTTCAGAAAGGCAACAGATGGTTTATGGGGATAGTGATAATTGACCACATTATCGACAATGGCCACTGTATCTCAACAAATTCACCCTTCAAAGTGATCTACGAAGTGAACAGCAACTTGTCAAAGACAATACGCTTTCATCTTCTTTGCACTACTGAAGCTCTAGTCATACAGACATAGAAACCAGAGCTACACATATAAAGGAAAATTATTCAACTCCTTCTACTGTGATGGCAACAACCTCGTTGTTTTCTATCAACTCGATTTTATTTGTTAATTCTTTATAGCTCTTGTTTTTCTTCAGAATTCTTACGTAAGGTCATGTTTTCCTTTGCCTCTATGTTCATCCTGATTACAGCTCGTTCACTAAGTTACCTATCTTATTTGAGATTAATAGTGTTCTCTGAGCTGGTTGGTTAAGTTGCGGAGCTTTCGTCGTCCTTCTAGACAACATCTTCAGCGCAATATCTAGTATAAAGTGAAATGAAAAAAAGAAACCACCATCAAAGACCACAATAAAATTCATCCTACCATACATGAAAAAAAAGTTAAGTGTTACATAACTGGTCTATTTGATTTCATCAACTTTAGCTTTATGATGAAGGGAAGCATTTCCTTACGAAATTAAATTTCCATCCATGTATTTGTACTAGTTTTTAGAAACATTAAGGCTATGAGTGAGAAACAATCCATATTTATCATGTCACATGGTGATCTTTAAAACCTCAACGTTCATATATTTATATGTATATATTTGCCATATGCTACTGATAGGTTTCATAAGTAATATGTAGTTGTAGATATAAATATTTATATCAGAGTCAAGAACACTGAATGTAGGGGAAATGGATTGATAGAAACATGCTACAAAAATAACATTGAAAACATAAAATAAGGACAAAGAAGCGTAATATGGAATTCAAAGCAGCCCAGCAACGAAGATATATTCAAAATGTGAATCTATTGTGTGTTTGACGTATTTTACTTATATCTGCGTATCGAGTTGCAAATAATTCCGTTACCGAATTCTGTGATAACAATAATAATAATAATAATAATAATAATAATAATAATAATAGCTTTATTCCAAGCAGTACTTTTGGTACAAATATGGAATTTTCAGCCCTTATGCACTGATTGACCCACTGCAGAAGTGATCAAGCCAAAGAAATAAGATCATGTCAGCAAGAATTCTTTTTCGGTATCAGATATAAAAGGGAATACAATTTATACAGAAAAAATATTTAAAAAATCAGCTTATGACAGTATCTCTAACTTTTACAAAAACAAGACAGTTTGGCCTCTTACAATACTCAGGTGAGACATACTTGTTCTTTTAATGAAGTTAGTGTAATGAAGTCAAGCTGGTTGATTGTGAAATGTCTATCGCATAGAAAATATCAAGCAAATTAAAACTACTGAATTATAAGTACTATGCTACTTTATTACTTCTTGAAAATTGCTTTTCGGTGGGAACACTTGCATTCATTAAGTACATCCAGTATATGTCTTGGACTCAATTGCTGACCACTGCCTATTAAGTGGTGGTGTGGTGGTGTGATACAGACAATGTGTTCTTACATATTCTCACAGTTCAATTCAGCATTAACAACAGAATATGATATGTCTATTTGAATATTCTATTTGATGTTAGAGTTGTAATGTTATTCCCACAGTTCACTACTGCATTGGCAACAGAATACTATGTATATCTTAAGATTGTATTTCATGTCGTTTGATATAAACCTAAATCACAAGCTCAGTGACTGGTTGAAGAATATAAACTATATATATATATATAAACAGTAGTTTGATCAATAAAAAATATACCTTGGCTCCTGTGTCTTACCTTGTGTTGTTACAGTGGTACTCCTCATTTGTTTTCCTTAAGATGAATCACAGTGGAAACGTATCTTTTCCCCCATCTCAACATTGAGCTCAGAGACTAAAAAAGGAGTATCAGGTCAAAGGATGGAATTATTATTATTGTTTCCCTTAGTTCCTAGAGGAACATAGGGCTTCAGCCGAACGTCTCCATTGCGTTCGGTTCTCTGACAACGTTTTCACCTGGCTCTACGTCTACCCACATGCTTTCATCTCCTCTTCACATCACCTCCTCCTCCATGTTACCCTCACACTGAAGACCAACTCGCCGCTTCCCATTCGCGTTCCACTGAAGCGATAGCCTGGAGTGTGATGTCACTTGGTGGTTTGTTTTCTCAGAGTATGGTCATTCCACCTCCATTTCTTCCTGTGTATTTTTCGCACAATCGGTTACTGGTCGGCTCGTTCCCAGAGATCTCTGCTGCTGATCTTTTCTGGCCATCTAATCTTGAGAATGGCATACAGATAGCATATTATCTAGATATGTTGAAGAAGATATCTACCTTATGTGGATGATATGGGTGCAGTTGTATTCTCTGTACTGGATGGTTTAGCTGTGAAGCTTTCATTATCTTTCTAGATAACATTTTCAGCTCAAATTTCAATATGAAGATGCTGTCTAGAGTGAAAACTAAACGACCCATCTCAGAGAAGTCAACTACATTAAGATTATTATCTACTAGTTGGAGGACTTGACCATGATCAAATACTCTAACCAATCAAACAAAATTCCCTAAGAAACCAATACTTGAAAATTAATCTGATGCTCACTAGCGACTGGCCCTATTCAGGCAGTTAATCTGCGATTCTAGTGGGAAGACGTGACCAGTAGGGTACAGCAGGTTGAAGGTGAGGCAGTAACTCATCGAAGAAGACATTGAGAAGTGGTCGCGCTATGTCATGAATTAGCAGAAGTTAGAATTCATGGACTGGCCATTGGATCGGGTCCCAGTGGCTCAATGGTCTACGAGCTGGCTCGCCTTGTAACCAGAAGGTCCTGGGTTCAAACAGTGGTGGTGGGTGCTTGCTGATTAAGAGTCCCAAACTAGGACCACAGAAACAACTGTCCAGTACTCCCAGGTTTTCCAGTGGTTCTCTAACAGATGTTAACTTATGATCAAATCCTCCAAGCAATCAAACAAAAATCCCCTACAAAACCAATACTTGAATATTATCTATTACTTAAAATTTATTATTATTATTATTTATTTTTATTTTATTTTTATTATTAGCTTTCATGTTTAGGCCAGGTTTTAGCGTGATGTTTACTATGCTAGGGCTTTAGGGACCATACGGTCTAAGTTTGTTTAGGGATGCTTTGGCATAGGAAAGCTATATATCAATCGGTAGCTCTCGACTAGATCTATCTTTAGACAGTGGTTTCGACCCTTGTAGCTCCTCCTCAGCCCTCCCCAGGATCTTTGATATCTGGGCTTGCGCCCTCTGGGGTTATGCTGCCAAAATTTTTTTTTTTCTAGGGAGGCTAGGACTTAGGTGAAGTTATATATCAATGGATAGCTCTCATAGCGACCTATCTTTTGACATTGGTTTCGAACTTTGTAACTTCTCCTCAGCCGAATAGGGACTTGTCTTGTCTGGGCTAGTGCCCTTAGGGGGAATGCTGCCGAAAATTTATTAGGGAGGCTAGGACCTAGGTAAGCTATATATCAATGGATAGCTCTCGACGAGATCTACCTATTGGTACCGGTTTCGCACCTTATAGCTTCTCCTCAGCCGAATAGGGAATTTTTCAAAGGCTATAGGGGAAACCTGTTTCTAGGCTCAGAGTTCATGCCGCTGGCTGTTCTCTTGACACTTTTAGCTCCGTGACCTCAGGTTGTTTGCCGTTGTGTATGTAGCTAGGGGGCATTACCAACCATAGGGCAGTAGGGGGGCAGAGACTGCTAGGAAGGAAAATTCGATTATTTTTCTTAGGAATAGCTTTTACCCTCTGATTTATATACCATTGGATTCCTCTCAGCAAGACGAATCGATTGGTACCTGTCTGGTTCCTGTAGGCTTTACTGTTGCGAAATTATGGAATTTTTGATGTTCTGCTGGTTTTCTGCATTTTTTTGGCTTGATCCCGAGGCTGACCGGCAGCTTAACCGGACTTCTACTGGTATGACTGTGGCGACGGTATCAGTAGAAGGTAACTTGGGTCGCCACACCGCTTCATGAGTAGCTCCGTTGACAGTAGCAGCGGACGCCAACGAAATTTTTCAAACCTCACAACCTACTGATACATTGGCGACGGTATCAGTGGGGGCTGGACTTAGTCGCCATCATTCATCAATCCAAACCTATGAACCCAACAAATCTAAGAAATATCATGCCGGATCGGCCGTGGCCCGGATTAACAACGACCGCGCTTTCTGCTGCCGTGTCACAGGGCAGAAGTGATAAGTACGCTACTGAGACACACCAGGCCGCGTGTGACCGGCCTCAAGCAGATGTCCCCTGGACTCTGCGGTCACGCAACACTAACCTTTCTTCCATTTCAGGTACCCGAAGACGAAACTCAGGCGTGAGGCCAGCAACCCCACCCTGTAAACAAACCTGCTACAGAAACTTCACCATGAGCAATCTCCTTGCGACAAAAGAAAAAGTCTGTGTGGGGACATGGAATGTCCGCACCATGTACGAGACTGGCAAAGCTGCCCAGATCGCCAGCGAGATGAAAAGATACAGAATCCAAGTGCTGGGAATATGTGAAAGCAGATGGAATGGAAGTGGACTCACCAAACTATCAACGGGAGAGTCAGTGATCTACTCCGGTCACCCAGAAGATAACCACACGCACACCGAGGGCGTGGCTATCATGATGTCACCAACGGCAACGAAAGCCCTGATGCAATGGGAAGCGATCTCGTCCAGGATAATGACCGCCAGATTCAACTCCAAAGGAAGAAAAGTGTCAATAATCCAATGTTATGCACCCACCAACAACGCAGACCTCGAAGCGAAAGAAGAATTTTACAGACAACTACAGGCAGCAATAGACAATACTCCAGCTGGCGACATTAAAATACTAATGGGAGATATGAACGCCAAACTGGGACCAGACAATACAGGAAGAGAACTCATCATGGGTAGAGAAGCTCTTGGAGAAATGAATGAAAACGGAGAACTCTTCGCCGACTTCTGCGCCTTCAACGAACTAGTGATTGGTGGCAGTGTTTACAAGCACAGAGATATCCACAAGGCTACATGGGTGTCACCAGACGGGCGAACCAAAAACCAAATTGACTTCATCACAATATCGAGGAAGTGGAGACGCAGCCTACTGGACACAAGAGCAAGAAGAGGAGCAGACGTTGGCTCAGACCACTACCTCGTACAAGGGACAATCCAAATCAAATTAAAAGCTTTCAGGGAAACAGGAGCTGCAGATAGACCACAAGCCAAGTTCAACACTCAAAAGCTGAAGGACCAGGCTACAAAGGACATCTTCATTGCAAACATAAAGGAAAAAGCCGAGACACAAATCAATACCAACGAAAAGGTCAGCGTCGAAAAGCATTGGAACAAATTGAAAACGGTGTGGAGTCAAACCTGCATGGAAGTCCTAGGCAGAAAAAAGAGACAGGACAAACAGTGGCTCTCTACGGACACTTGGAAACTAATAGAAGAGAGAAGGGTGGCGAAACAAAAGATTATCCAGTGCACCGACGAGCAACAGAAACAGGAGTTGAATGCAAGCTACAATGCACTGAACAAAAGAGTGAAGAAAAGTGCCAGGGAAGACAAAAGAAAATATTGTGAAACCATGGCAAACGAAGCAGAACAAGCTGCAGGCAAAGGAGACCTCGCTACACTATACCAAACAACTAGGCACCTTTCGGGCAAAAGTTCGACACAGATTAAGCCAATAAAGGACGACAATGGAAAGTCAATCACCAAAGAGGTGGAACAGAGGAAGCACTGGGCTGAACACTTCAAAAGACTTCTAAATCGTCCGCCACCTACAACGCGTCCAACAATACCAACAACGGAAGCAGAACTACCAATGAACATCGACCCTCCGACGAAATCCGAAGTCCTGAATGCCATCAAGATGCTAAAAGCTGGGAAAGCGCCAGGACCAGATGGAATCCCAGCAGAAGCTTTGAAAATAGACCCAGAGACAACAGCGGACTTGATGACGCCACTACTAGAGAAGGTGTGGAAAGAGGGCAAAGTACCCGAGGATTGGAAGAACGGATACCTATTCAAACTGCCAAAGAAAGGAGATTTGAGTCAATGTAAAAACTGGCGTGGAATTATGCTTCTGTCCATTCCAAGCAAGATACTATGTCGCATCATCCTGGAGAGAATTAAACAAGCCCTAGATGAAAAACTTCGTCCGGAACAGGCCGGATTCAGGAGGAACAAGTCATGCATTGACCAAATCGCCACCCTACGGATTATCATTGAACAAAGTTTGGAATGGCAGTCACCTCTCTATCTCAACTTCATCGATTTTGAGAAAGCCTTCGACAGCGTCGATCGAGAGGTGATTTGGCAACTACTTCGCTACTACGGGGTGCCGCCGACAATTATTCATCTCATCCAACAGCTGTATGACAACGCTGCATGCCAAGTAATCCACAACGGGAGGCTCACGGAATCCTTCGAAGTGAGGACGGGAGTGAGACAAGGCTGTCTACTGTCACCAATGATCTTCCTGATTGCAGTAGATTGGATAATGCGGCAGACAACGGCAACCAACGAGGGAACAGGCATAAAATGGACCGACACAAAAGCCTTGGAGGATTTGGATTTCGCCGATGATATATGTCTGATTTCCCACAAACTGGAAGATATGCAAGTGAAAAGCAACAAATTGGCAGAAGAAGCAGCAAAGATAGGACTTCAAGTGAACATAGACAAAACAGAGGTAATGAAGATTCCTGGCCAACATCAACAGCAACAACCGACAACAATCAGCATAAATGGGAGGAACCTGAAGGAAACAACTTCTTTCACCTACCTGGGAAGCATCGTCTCAACTACAGGAGGAACTGACGAGGATATCAAAGCCAGAATCGGAAAAGCAAGACAAGTTTTCATTTCTCTCAGGTCTATGTGGAGGTCAACAGCATTCAGCGTCAAAAATAAGATCCGTATTTTCAACTCCAATGTGAAGTCAGTACTACTATACGGATCAGAGACTTGGCGTGTCACAAAGAGCAGCTCAAACAAGCTACAGACCTTCATTAACAAATGCCTTCGCTCAATACTCAAGATCAAATGGCCGGAGAGGATCAGCAACAAAGATCTCTGGGAGCGAACCAACCAGGAACCGATCGTGAAACAAATAGGCAGGAAGAAATGGAGATGGATTGGACACACTCTGAGGAAACCAGCAAGTGACATCACTAGACAAGCCATCGAGTGGAACCCGAAAGGGAAGCGACGAGTTGGTCGTCCAAGGGTGACCTGGAGGAGATCATGTGAAGAGGAATTGAAAGCGTGTGGGCAGACTTGGAGCCAGGTGAAAACTACAGCAGAAAACCGAACGCAATGGAGACGCATGGCTGAAGCCCTATGTTCCTCTAGGAATTAAAGGAAATAATAATGATAATATAATAATAATAATAATACTTAAAATTTCCTGTTTAGAGACACAAATTAGGCTACTCTTCCAGTCTGTAACCTTCCTGATTATCTTTTTACTTACATAACTAATCCCATGACGTGCATATACAGGTCAATTTGATTTCAACCCCCCGACTTATTAGATTCTGACATTGTACAGCATTCATCCTTCCGTTTAGTGTTTTGTGCGTCACCGTTCGCCTTCTTAGAAGCAGTTTGAACGTATTGCATAATTAACACAGTATCATTTATTCTACATGGAACCAAAAAATAAGCAGTCTAGTATACATTTACAATTTGCTAAAATACGCAAATTCTCATATTCTACGGGAAGAAGGTGTATCTTAAGAAGAATTAGTGTCGTCATACATTTTTGGAATCGAGGATTTGACTAACCTATCTGAAGCAGATAAATATGTACGATAGAGATGATTTAAACCCCAGGTAGATGATTTTACTGTGGTTGTCTTCTCTGAGCCAACTGTTTTGAACGTGAGCTCCAAAGCGGAGACTGGCTGTCGAACGACACGGTATGAATCCTTTTATATCCGTAATATGTAGACAGTTATGGACTGACAAAATGTAGAAATGTTAGACGGTGGAAACACCGAAAATACCAGATAATTCCTAGAAGTCTGGTACTCAGACGAATCTGCCACCAACAGACACATTATATATCGAATTTATGAACTAATACAGAATAGGCCATATGACAAAATTCCAAATCAATAAAAATGATTATTAGTGATGCACCCAATCAAGACAGAGGTTTTTAGGAGATAAAAATACACCACTCATGGAGAATTCAAATAGTTTCACTTCATACTAAAATCTGCGCTGAATAAGTTGCCTAGAAGGACAATGAAGACTTCACAATGATACCATCCAGCTAGAAGAACACAAACAAAATAAATATATATTGGTAAAGGTCTCATAATAGTCAGTAACTAAGACATAATCTGAGCCTTGATATTTGGTCTTAGCTATCCTACGTGACTTTGTTATACAATGGAGTTGAATAGCACTTGAGGTCTTAACTTTATCAAGTGTGAAACGTATTAATGCTACAGGAAATAAATATCTTCTAACTGGTCACATGCTACCCTGACCTTAAAATCAATTCTTCTAATAAGAATACAGCTTTCAATTAGTCTATTTTCTGAGACTGTATAACAGAAGATTATTATTCTCTAATGAAATCTAAAAATCATACCAATTAGCCAATCTGCCCAGGTTTATGTTTCGTTTCAGGTTTGTTTCACTTTTCTGACACTGTGCCTTTATAGAGTAGAAACATTTCACATATGCTATATACTACTCATAAGTAAGCAAACAATGTTTACTTTCTTTTTTTGCATATCCATCATTTAAAGTTTCTTTATCATAACAATATGTCCACAGATAGATACGTGCACACATTTACAAATGAAAACAAGTTCATTCATATTTTACAGAAGAAAAAAAACGAAATGAACATTCAAAGCTTTGAAACACAAGCAATGACAAGTTGTACAATATATAACTTTTGAGCTAAAATGTGATTTACAAATAATATGCTTCTGTTTTTTGTAAGTAACATAAGCACGAATCTACCATTGACCTGAGCAATGTCTATAATCCAAGCTATACAACCTAAAGACACGGTTCTACGTTGTTGTTGTTGATGTGTGTTTTTGTTTCTGTCACCAACTTTATGGTTATGTTTACAACAAATGTTTAACTGAATTATTATTATTATTTATCAAGAAGTTATGCTGGTCCAGCACAAAATGATGTTGTTTCAACAGTAGTGACTGAAAACTACGACTTAATTTAGACGGAAATAAAAAGTTGTGAGGAAGTGTTCAATGTAGGCGTTTATTCTTAATACGATACTAAGGTATAGTGTTTACACCACCTTAACTGGACTGTATTTAGTGAATTTGGAAATAAAAGCAGTGTAAGATGATTTGTTCGTGAAAAACCAGAAATATTTATCCGTACAACCGTTAATTCATAGAAAGCATAGTGTTATATCACCTCAATCAGTAAGCAAGTTGAAATTTAATAATAATGATAATAGCAATAATAATAATAGCTTTCAAGGGTTGATTTGTAAGGATTAGATTTGTTTTTCGAATTTGACCACGCACTGATATCAGCTGGAGAACCATTAAAAACCAGGGAATACTAGACAGTTGTTTCTGTCATCCGAGTTTGGGAATTATCGGCTGTAAGCGCCCAACACAGGGGTTCGAACGCAGAACCTTCCAGTTACAAGGCAAGCCCGTACACCATTCAGCCACTGGGACTCAATTCATTGGCCCATGAATTCTAACTTCTATCAGTTCGTGATTTTCTTGTCGCGACCACCACCCAATGTCATCGGTGGGACATCCATCCCTACTCCAGACTAGATGGACTTGCACTGGTCACGATTTCTCAACAGTAGTTTTGTTCCAAACAGCACTTTTGATACAGTGACGAATTCTCAGCATGTAGTACTAATTTTATTTTTACATTACATAATAAGGGGAAAAGTAATATTATATATATATATATATATATATATATATATATATATATATATATATACGAAAATACTGACATTAATATATTAGGTGGTAGGAAACAAAATTTACCGTATATTTGCTGTTCTTCAGTAGGTTAATAGTCTCACGTCTAGCAGTTTCCTCATCACGTAAAATGAGTGCCAAATAAGATATCCCTCAGATTTTTATTTAGTCATCCGAACATAAAGTTTGTTATAATTGCTTCTAGTCCTGTCTTGAGATTCAAGAGTATAGTTGTGTACAGAGGGGACACTAATAGCCCGACAAGATGATATTCACTGTCTTCTTGCATGAGTTAAAGTGTCAGTCCACAACAGTATTAACGAGTTGGTTTAGCGATACCCTAATCACCATGTCAACAACTATTAATGGCCTTACCAATATAACAATGTCTTTCTTAAATGGCTCAAATAAAGATTAAGGTGGTGGCGGGGGGAGAGGAACAATAGTGGAGAATACGTAGAATTTTCACAAGAATTAACAAACTGTAAAACTAGAGAACGAGTGATAATAGACTTTCCTAACTTCCCAAAGTAGAAGGTTGGATGTATTATCCTTCTAGAATTAAATACGATGTGGGAAGACCAGGAAAGATAACCGGAAAAGCTATCCAAAATATACAATATTCGACTTATTTTCAGCTTAACTGCCTTATGCGACACAGGAATCATGGGAACGAACCAGTTCACATAAATCACCTTCGTGCCTGGAAGTGAGATTAACAACCAGACATTTGGAGGGATTCAACTTAAGAGCATTTGAAAAGAACTCCTGGCTAATTTCTGATAAAAAAGTATTCATCTTGAAACAATTTAATTGGGAAGAAACCGCCATGGAAACAGTCAGTTCATCGGCATACATATAAAAGTGAATTCATCAGAATGTGGTGGGTAAAATAAAAAGAACAGCAACTTGAGGGAAACCTGCCAAAGTAAGCAAAGCAGTGAAAGACGTGTCAACTGAATTCAGTCATTCCGGAGAAGTCACCACTTTATATAAAGGAAACCGGAGCAACAGAAGTAATAACAGTCGTCACAAATTAAATGTCTCTAGAGGTGAATAACCAATAATTATTTTTTGGAATAAAGTTCCTTGTCCATAAAAACTTTTAAAAATTTTTTGGATGTATCTGTGATGCTTTTCTATGCACTGGTGAAAATTACTTACTACAAAATTTCCAAAATTCGAATTTACAACTTAAAGGTTTGTGGAAATAAAATAAATTTTAAGACTATCTACTCCAGGAAATGAAATCAGTTAGAGAACTACTGAGAAATAAAAAGCCTTGAATGGTTATCTCATCCTACCTGGGAAGCATCGTTTCAACTACAGGCAAAACTGATGAGGATATCAAAGCGAGGATCGGGAAAGCAAGGCAAGCTTTCATTACTCTTAAGTCTGTGTGGAGATCCACAGCGCTCAGCATGAAAAATAAGATCGGGATTTTGATCTTTAATGTGAAGTCAGTGCTACTATGAGGATCAGAGACTTGGCGCCACGTCATGAAAGGCACTTCAAATAAACTACAGAATTGCATCAACAGCTGTCTTCGCTTAAAGCTACTCGAGATCAGATGGCCGGAAAACATCAGCAACAAAGATCTCTGGGAGCGAACCAACCAGGAACCGATTGTGCAACAAATATGCAGGAAGAAATGAAGGTGGATTGGCCATACTCTGAGAAAGCAAACCATCATCAAGTGACATCACACTCCAGGCTGTCGCTCCAGCGGAACCCGAATCGGAAGCGGCGAGTTGGTCGTTAGTGTGAGGGTGACTTGGAGGAGGAGGAGGTGATGTGAAGAGGAGGTGAAAGCATGTAGGTAGACGTGGATCCAGGTGAAAACGTTGGCAGAGAACCGAATGCAATGGAGACGTTTGGCTGAAGCCCTATGTTCCTCAAGGAATTAAAGGAAACAATAATAATAATAATAGTTATCTCATCCTATTCTAGAACTCCTTAGAGGTGTATACACACAAACACGCGCAGGACTAAAGACCGAGGAGATAGATCTCATGATGACTGCTTTGTCATCCTGTCACGTTAACGGAATTTTAGCAACCTATTTTGTCCTGGTATCTATTGATTTCCACCATAACTTAAGGACTGTTCAGTGTCCATGCTCAATTTAGTTAGCTAGCGAATTGGCGGAAGTTGAGAAATCATTCTTCATTAGCTGCTTAGTGGTAATATGCACCTTATGAGACTTGATTGTTAGTGGCCTGACCTCACACTCAATCAGGTTTCCAGCTTCTCTCCTGCTGATTCATCTTTGTTATTTTGAAATCAAATTGTTTGTATACACGTAAATGCCCATTCCATTTAGTAAAGTTGTGTGTTAGAGTATAGCTTATTCATTAATTTCGGTGTATGAATGGTATCATGATCCCCCAACTATGATTTTAGCGTTTCGGTTCAGTGAATGATTCAACCATTCTACAGTTCATAACTATAACTAGTTTACTAAGTTAAACTCGAGGAAACATTCTCTTTTTTTAAGTAAATGAATAGTATTAACAACTCTAAACACGCAAATAGTGTAGCACATAATTTCATAGACATGCTGATCTTGAATTCCCAACTTTGAATCAGTTTATGAAGGTGAAATCTTCCGAAACTGAAAAACATATCTTTGTTAAACCGTACAGTTTACCTTGCAAGTTAATTCGCTATTTGTAATTTACACAATAAGAGGTGAAATTTACCACGAATTCACTTGGAAACCGGCATTATTCAGATCACAATACTTGGTCTGCTTGGTGGTGTAAACGACAATCAATCATAATTGCACCGTGCTACATACTACTAATTGGTTGATATAAGTAGTTGGGTACCACTGTCATCAACCAATAGTGCTTGCTAGCCATATCGAAGTAATATTAACCTCAGACAACCATTCCAACCGATTAAGGCTGATCTTATCAGCAATGTACTTGGTATGACTGAGTTCAGAGAGCTGAATCAGATCAAATCACCCAAACTCTATCTAGCTCCTTACTACTATACAATATTGTGAGTTGTCATCTACACAGATCATATGAAGTGTAAAATTATTACCAAATTAGTTATTAATTAGAGACTTCAAAACATCTAATTAACTTCAATAAATCAATATTTGAGTTAACATAAAATTCAATAAACACAAGATAATATACAAACTTTGAAAAGAACACAAATAATATAACAAATTCATACACATGGTTGCCTAGATAAATTTCAAAGAAGCAAGAAAAATAATCAAATTTACAGTACAAAATGACAGGAGGAGTTAAGCGAGGAGGAGGGAAAGACAAAAGAAAATCATTAACACCGTCAGAGAGTAAATCACAACCCAAGAAAATTACAATTTACAAGATTGAAATCAACTCGGTGAATTCAAATCACTAATATTAATGATTAAGCAATTAATGCAATCAAAATCAAAGTACAGTCATCAAAAAAGGCGATAGATTGGTCATACTTGCCCTCTCTCTCTCTCTACTCATTTGTTTACTTGAAATCGTTTGATTGCAGCTGCTTGCGAAAATTTGGTGTCCTTAGCACATTTAAAATTTGAAGGATTCGGAGATCTTGACGACAAGACTCATATTCACGAGGTGTCATGTAATTCCATAATTGTGATGATTACATTTCGAACACCTTAATTTATAAGATTTTCTCTTCTATCACTCCAATATTGATTTGTGTTACTTTCATTCTTTCGTGACCATTATAGTCTCAGGTAGTCTACAGAGAGTGAGAACTTGTGAGTTACAATGATGCCATTTTATACTGCAAATCGGGTTTTTCTTGCTTTATCGAAATAAAACAAATGTTATTTTAGTTACAGGATTTCATCATGAGCTGACATTGGTTAGAGAATCATTGGAAAACCTGCAGGGAGTACTGGACAGCTGTTTCGTCCTAGTTTTGGAACTCTTCGTCAGTACGCACTCACCACCACTGTTCGAATCCAGGACCTTCTGGTTACAAGGAGAGCTAGCTCGTAGACCATTGAGCCACTGGGACCCGATCCAATGGCCCACGAATTCTAACCTGAATGGAGCCCTATTCAGATAGGTAGTTACCTGGGGTTCCAGTGGGAAGTCGTGATCAGTAGGGTGCAGCAGGTCGGGTGTGAGGAAAAATACTCGCCGAAGACATTGGCTAGTGGTTGCGCTATATCGTGAATTGGCAGAAGTTAGAATTCATGCACTGGCCATTGGATCGGGTCCCAGTGGCCTAATGGTTTACGAGCTCGCCTTGTAACCAGAAGGTCCTGGATTCGAACAGTGGTGGTGGATGCGTACTGATGAAGATTCCCAAACTAGGATGGAACAGCTAGCTGTCCAGTACTCCCTGCAGGTTTTCCAATGGTTCTCTAACCAATATCAGTTCATGATGAAATCCTGTAACCAATCAACCAAATCCCTACAAACCAATACTTGAAATGTTATTTTATCAGTTAGACTCTTTCTGATAACTTTATTCAATAAATACCACTATTAAACTAGAATCCTTCAGACTTATCAACAGCTGCCCAATTCGCTGTCTCCATACTGAATATCAAATGGCCAGGAACAGTTAGTAACAGTAAACCCTGGCTGGGAACAAACCAATCAAGAGCCGATCGCCCAACAAATATGTAGGAGAAAATGGAGGTGGATCTGGCATACATTGAGGAGACCGTCAAATGACACCACGCTCAGTGCAGGCCATCGCTCGAGTGGAATCCAAATGGGAAGCGACGACTGGGTCGTCCTAGGGTGACATAGAGGAGATTGTATGAACTGGAGGTGGGCATGAGAGATTATGGGCAATCGTGTGGCTAGCCAGATGATGAGGACAGCAGAAAATAGAACAAAGTGGAAATGTGTTGTTGAAGCCTTATGTTCCACTCGAAACCTAAGGCAATAATAATAATTAAACTAGAATGATGACGTTTCATCCAAGGAAGCCCATTTACTGAAAGGCATGACAGGTGTTCATTAATCTGAAATTAGTCTGGAAATCTACCGCAGTAAGCATAAAGTACAAGATTCGGATTTTTAACATTAATTTCAAGTCAGTTCTTCTTTATAGTTCAGAGACTTGACTTTCGCATCAACCAGAGCATTTCCACCAGGTGGCTTCAGACTTCGATCAACGTCTGCCTTCTCTCCATACCGAAAATCATATGGCTGGCCAGAAAGAATATGCAACAGGGAAATCTATTACCGAGTCAGCCAAGAAACTATCCCCCTCCCCCAACGAATAAGTAGAAGAAAATGGAGATGGATTTGAAATACGCTATGGAAACTGTTAAATGACATCACGCAACAGGCACTCGAGTGGATATCAAATGGAAAACAATGAGTTAGGCGTTGGTAGGAGGGTGACATGGGGGAGATGAGAGCTTAAGCGAGATAGTGCAGTCAGCTAGAAATTCAGTGGAGATGTGCTATTGAAGCCCTGTGCTCCATTAGACACCTAAGGTACTAATAATAGCTACTGAAAGTGTCTGAACTAGCACCTACTTGATTAGTTCGGAGTACTAAGATGTCAGTCTATTTATGCACTACTTTTATAGCATTGTCGTACAGCAGAAAAGTATGGAAGATGATTAATTTTCATTACTGTGTTATCATTCCACTATGCCTCAGCGAAATTAGACAAGCAGAACATCTGAATGAACCATAACTAAATATATTAAAGCAAAACTAAGAAAAATTGAGTGACGAAATAGCCTACAGGACTGAACAGAATTCAACTAAAACTGAAGCAAAGTCAAGTCAGTATCACTGTTACAAATGCTAGGTATCTGCAAGTATTTTTACTGAGGTTTTTCATTTTGGTTTGGTCCCCTTTCTGATGGTATCTGACTAACTGTGTTTACTAACAGAATGAAGGATGCACATTTCATCTAATTTCATCTAATAGCTCTCGCAATATGCATCATGAAGCCGGAGCTGTGTGTTCAAAAGAAATTAGTCCAACCTCTACAACTACCATGGACTTAGTTCGGTATGTTACCTTAGCTTCCGTTTTTGTTTTTTTTGCTTTTGTTTCTTGATCCTCTTTCGTTCGCTATGTGTGTGATTCTTACTCCCTCAGTCTTCATTCGATTCACCCCAATTTTTTTCCAGTTATAAAAAACAGTGATTTTAAGTTTGTTTCCATGCTTTTCCTGTTCACATTTATAATTCGTTTAAAAAAAGTTTACTATTATATCTTAATCCTGTGCAATTTTTTCTTTTTTGTGTTGCTAAGGCTCTTGTAATCTATATTCGCACCTCCTGATTCCCATCTCAAGTTGAAAATTGTTATTTTGTTTCCACGCTCATTTTTACACACTTGTTATCCGTTCTAATCCTGCGTAATTTTGTTTCTAAGCCTCTCGTAAAACCATATCTAGTTGGAAATAATTATCACCTTTTATTCGCCGTCATTAATATGTAGAATCAAACAAGAATTGTCTCCATGTAAAATTATGCATTTAAATGCGATTGTACAGCTTTTGAAAATGAAATCACCGAAAAGATATCTTTGCTGAACTTCTTCTTCTTCTCAATCTAATGTTCCAATGGGTATTTTCCACGATAATATGGAACTCATAAGCCAGGTACTCCTACGTCACAGCAAAGGACAGTTTTCCCACTGAGATTCCAATAACAGTCACAACAAATGTTTTAAACACCAACAAAGAAATGCTGAATAAATCATTCAGGGTAGATAAGATGGACGATAACTGAGAAATACTCGTGGGACGAGGGGTGCAGATGTGTCAGAATTGTAGTTATTGAGATAGTGGTCCCTCTACTTAAAACAAGAGAGTTTTATTGGCCACAGGTTTTCATCATGAGCTGACATTGGCTAGAGAACCATTGGAAAACCTGTAGGGAGTACTAGACAGCAGTTTCGTCCTAGTTTGGGACTCTTCATCAGTACGCACCCACCGGGGTTCGAACCCTGGACCTTCTGGTTACAAGGCGAGCTCGTAGAGCTATGTCGTGAATTGGCAGAAGTTGGAATTCATGAGCCATTAGATCGGGTCCCAGTGGCTTAATGGTCTCAGGACGAAACAGCTGTCCAGTACTCCCAGATTTTCCAATGGTTCTCTAGCCGATGTCAGCTCATGATGAAATCCTATAACCAATCAATCAAGTCCCTACAAACCAATATTTGAAAAAAGTCTAATAACTGAAAAATTCAGCAGAAAGACGGAGATAGACAAAGATTTCTTGTCAGTTTATTATTTTAAATGTTGTAGATACGCCTGTTTAAATAACGCACGACTGAATTACTGACTAACTGTGAAACATTTATTCTCAGATGTTTTGGAGTTTGTTAAAATTAACCAAATACATTTTCCTCATTTCGTGTGTACTATATAATATCCTTTTGCTAGTGCCTATGAATTCGTAAATACTATATAGTGGGGATAATAAAGGATTACTAGTTCAACTTTTTCAAAATAATGGAATGTTCTAATATTTTTTACGAGTTGATCACGGACTGATATCAGTTAGAGAACCATTGAAAACCAGGGAGTACTGGATAGCTGTTTCTGTGGTCCGAGTTTGGGAATCATCGCCAGTACGCACCCACTGGGATTCGAACCCAGGACCTTCCGGTTACAAGGCAAGCTCGTATACCATTCAGCCACTGGGACCCGATTCCATGGCTCATGAATTCTAACTTCTACCAATTCGTGATTTTTAGCGCGACCCCAACTATTGTCGTTGGTGGGACATCCATCCACACACGTGACTTCTAATTGGACCTCACTGGTCACGACTTCTCACTAGAACTCCAGGAAGCTCCAACCTGTAGCAAGTCACTAGCGAGCAACTAATCCTTACAAACCAAACTATAGAAAATTATTCTGATGCTCGCTAGTGACTTGCTACATGTTGGAGCTTCCTGGAGTTCTAGTGAGAAGTCGTGACCAGTGAGGTCCAATTAGAAGTCACGTGTGTGGATGGATGTCCCACCAACGACAATAGTTGGGGTCGCGCTAAAAATCACGAATTGGTAGAAGTTAGAATTCATGAGCCATGGAATCGGGTCCCAGTGGCTGAATGGTATACGAGCTTGCCTTGTAACCGGAAGGTCCTGGGTTCGAATCCCAGTGGGTGCGTACTGGCGATGATTCCCAAACTCGGACCACAGAAACAGCTATCCAGTACTCCCTGGTTTTCAATGGTTCTCTAACTGATATCAGTCCGTGATCGACTCGTAAAACATAACTAATCCTTACAAACCAAACTATAGAAAATGCTCTAATAGTTTATGAAATTAGAAGTTAATTGGTGGATGGTGACTGGCAGTGGAATCCAGGATGCGCACTTCGTCCTATTTGAGACTCGTCACTGGATGTACCTACATCGACGGGAAAATCTAAAATTGAATTAAATAATTAATGTGACCCGTTGCACAACAATTGGCTCTCGTGGCCCAAGTGGTCTAGTGGATAACGCTTTGAAGTTTGAAACTGTGGGCACTGGGTTCGAGCCTTGGTGGGAACATCAACGCTCACTGAAGAATGCTGACACATCCAGATGATGAGTCCCAAATAGAACGAAATGCACATCCTAGATTCCACTGCTAGTCCCCATCCACCAATTAACTTCTAATTACATGCCCAGATATCGTTGAAGCATCTGCTCAAGAAGCCGACATGTCAACCTGAGACCGTGCACTTCGGTCCAATCAATCGACGGGGAAATCTTAAATTAAATTAAAGTTTATGAAATTCATTCTATTATCTTGCATATTTCATAGCATGACCATCACATTTAATCATTTTAAATGATAATTTGTCAATAATAAGATAACTAGTTTGTAATCAGTGGTATTGATTTTCCTCTCAACATGCTACGTGCAAGTGAATAAGTAAGTACTTTTATCATCACATGTTGTATCTTCTGACATTAGTTCATTGAAATTTTATGATTAATCATCATTACTTGGCTATATACAACGTGTCATTCGTATAGACTGTGTACTAAAACTTCTCGATCTAGTAGTTCTTTGTTCTTTGCAGTATATTAAGGATATTGTCCTCATTTACCTGTATGTATATAACATCAAAATAAAATCGGCTTCATCTAAATGCACTTTTGTTAGATCAACAATTAAGTTGCGACAAAAAAGTCATTGAGTTCAGATGAATTAAAGGACAATGAATTCATGAACTTTATATGAACGCTGATCAAGATTTGACTAAAGAGTTTTACAAGCTTTAGGTGGTCTTAGTGACTAGATGTAAGGTTGAAATGATTCATTCCAATATTGTTAAGATTTTTTAGTGAACAGAGTTCATAAACTGTTTCAAAATAATCAACTTGTCAAGGTCTTCTTTGTGGTCATCATTCACAGCTAAATATAATAAAGGTTTGTTCTACTGATCTCAAATCATTCTGTCATTCAAATCTAACTCAAACACATGTCAGTTGATACAACTGGTTCCCTTGATAATTTTGGATAAAGCAAAGAAGACGAAATTTGCAGTATAAAATGATATCATTCTATTTCACAGGTTCTCATCAGCTGCAGACTACCTGAAATTACAATGGTTATATAAATGATAATAACATACTTTAATGTTTGAGTAGTAGTAGAGAAGAGATAAAATTGACGCATCCAAAAAAGAATGAAAGCATTACAATTTTTAGTTTAAGTTATCATCATCAATTTATACACTTTCAAAGTTGAAAAGAGAGGGGAGGGGTAAGACAGAAAACAGAAAAATTGATTAACAGAAACAGTGTTAGCTTGTAGGTTCACATAGCAACTCCAAAAAACAAAAGCATTTACAGTTTATAAGATTGAGATTTGTTCAGTGAGTTGAGATCACTGAATTAGATGACTAATTGATGTAATCAAAATCAAAATTCAGTTACCAAGGGAGTGAGAGGTTAATCACACTCTCTTTCTGTATGCATAAGTCTGGTTTAAATCGTTTGATTGCGATGGCTTTGGCAAATCGTAGTAAATTTGCTGTCTTTTGTCTATTTTATATTTTGAAGGAATTAGAAATCTCTACCTTGAACAGACACAACTAAGTTCTGCTATCAATGGAACAACCTACTATCGCCGATATGTTGATGACACATTTGTTGTTTGCAACGACATGGATCACGCATCGGCATTATATGATCACCTAAATGAGATCCATCCAAATATCAAGTTCACCATGGAATATGAACATAAAAATGAGTTCAATTTCCTGGATCTAAATGTTAAAAAAAAAGAACAAACGAAGGCATGATTGAAATGTTCATCTATAGAAAAGAAACCTGGACTGAACAATATCTTCACTATAACAGCTTTTGTCCCATAAGCTATAAACGTGGATTAGTGAGGACTTTGTACGACGGAGCCAGGAAGCTATGTTCACCAAACAAGATCGAAGAAGAACTAGATTTCATCGAGAAATGCCTGAAGGAAAATGGATACCCTAAAGGATTTATACAGAAGTATAGCAGAGAAAAAGATAAGAAAGAAAAGCATCCAACTGTAGAAAAGAAAAAAAGTTTTTATTTGTCTCCCATTCAAAGGAGATGCAGTTTCACAAAAGATTGACAGAAGACTGAAAGGAGCAATAAATAGAAGCTTCCCGGCGGCAAAACTCATAACAGTTTACAACACCACTCCTTCCATGATCAACTCAGAACTGGATAAATACCCTGCTGATGTCACCTCCAGCTGCGTTTATGAATTTACGTGCACTTGCGGGAGCAAGTACATTGGAAGGACAGAAAGAAGGGCTTCTATCCGGTTTTCCGAACATATTCCAAGAAACCTATGCCTGAAAGGAAGCAAATATTCTCAGGGTGCAATTACCAGACATACTGTTGATACCGGACATCTCGTAGAGATTTCTAAGTCTTTCAAAATATTAGATAGACAAAGGACAGCAAATTTACTACGATTTGCCGAAGCGATCGCAATCAAACGATTCATACCAGACTTATGCATACAGAAAGAGAGTGTGATTAACCTCTCACTCCCTCGGTAACTGAATTTTGATTTTGATTACATCAATTAGTCACCTAATTCAGTGATCTCAACTCACTGAGCAAATCTCAATCTTATAAACTGTAAATGCTTTTGTTTTTTGGAGTTGCTATGTGAACCTACAAGCTGACACTGTTTCTGTTAATCAATTTTTCTGCTTTCTGTCTTACCCCTCCCCCCTCTTTTCAACTTTGAAAGTGGCTCAATGGTCTACGAGCTAGCTCGCCTTGTAACTAGAAGGTCCTGGGTTCGAACCCCTGTGTGTGCGTACTGCTGAAGAGTCCCAAACTAGAACGAAACAGCTGTCCAGTACTCCCTGCAGGTTTTCCAATGGTTCTCTAGCCGATGTCAGCTCATGATGAAACCCTGTAACGAATCAACCAAATCCCTACAAACCAATACTTGAAGACTACAAAACTGTCTGAATATTAAACCCACCAAAACAAGGTACTGTCATTAAAAAATAATGATAAAATAATGTTGGTAGTTAAATAATAATAATAATCTACTTTATTCTAAAAACAGTACTTATAATACAGAATGGAATTGTCAGCATTTTTCACAATATTGCATCTGATTTACTTAAAATGCACATAAGAATTAAAAATTAAAACAAAAGTAACCAGAGGAATTTGTCCACGAAGCACGAACTGAAATTATTAAATATAATGATAATAATAATAACCATAACAGTGAGTTTGTTTCAAACAGCATTGTCGATTCAGTTTGGAAACTTTAGCATGTTATAGATTATTGGATCTACCGTTCTGTTGATATAAAGGGAAATACAAAATTAACAGTTATAACACAGCTTAAATTATGTTCACACTTATGAAATACAATGAAATACAATAACAATAAGGTTTGATGCTGTAAGGGTGGAGGGAATGGTTTATTTAGTAGTGCAAAGAAGGTTAGTTAGTTCATGCCTGACACTATTTTCATTACATAAAATACGTACCAAATATGGTATAGTGGAATTTTTATACTCAGACGTACGTGCATAAAGTCTTTTGAAATGACTTCTTGTTTTATCTGAGGAGACACAAGGTTGGAGCTGCGGGGAGAGTGGGTGCTCAGAGTCTGAAAAAATTCCTTTAGCAAATTTGTTGCATGAAATTAAGTGTCTACCAATGAATATGTCAAGGATATGGCTCAACGAGGTACCACTCGTCCTACTGACAGTCTTCAGAGCTCTACGAAATATGACATAGTCTTTTTTAAGCAATCCAGGAAAGAATATGGGTGAACAGTAAAGAAGAATAGGTAAAATACACGAATTGACAAACTGTAAGAGGAGTGGTTGGGTTATGCCTGAGTGTCTCAACTTCTTAATGTAAAAAGTTAGACTATATATTGTTAAACTGTAGATCGCTAATCATGCATATCGTCCGGATTTGATTCACTGTCGATGCACACCTAAACCACGTCAAGTTATATATGTTCAAACCAAGTTCACTTTTAAAAGTTTGAAAAAAATTGGGCATTGGGAATATAATGTTCATTATAATAAAGGTTTTTTGTATTTCCCAATGAATGAAAAACAAAACGATATTATTTTTACTGACGAACATCACGAGAAATCAAAATCAGAAGAAATGAACACCGTAGAGCATCTGTTCGACCACCGAGAAATCCAGTTGAACTAGAAAAGACTGAAAAATCACCAGCCATTGCTCGCCTACACTCTATAGAATTGGGCCACAAAATTGATTTTGACAATATTGAAATCATCCAGAAAAAGCATTTCAGAAATCACAAATAACGTCTAATATCATCAAAAGCACTTCATATCAAGTGGAATCCAAATTGTTTGAATAGGAACGATGGCCCAAAACAGAATTTGACCTGGTCACGACACCTCCCTCCCCCATGAAATGACAAAATCAACACGAATATGATAAACAATTTCATCATGTAAACACACGCTGCTTTTATAATTTTACACACTTATCAAATCTAACAATCTACACATGATGGTTTTGTTATCTTTACCAATTTACCAACTTGACAACGAAAAATGCCCCCAGACTAACGAACGATGATCAAGTTAGTAACCTTTTCAAGTATTGGTTTGGTAGGGATTTTGTTTAATTATAATTGGAGGATTTAATCATGAGCTGACATCAGTTAGAGAACCATTGGAAAACCTGGGAGTACTGGACAGCTGTTTCGTCCTAGTTTGGGACTCTTCATCAGTATGCACCCACCACCGCTGTTCAAACCCGGGACCTTTTGGTTACAAAGCGAGCTAGGTCGTAGACCATTGAGCCACTGGGACCCGATCCAATGGTCCTTGAATTCTAACTTCTGCCAATTCACGACATAGCGCAACCATTTCGCAATGTCTTCTTAGATGAGTTACTGTCACATCTTCAACCTACTGTACCCTACTGGTCACGGCTTCCCACTAGAACCCCAGGTTAACTGCCTGAATAGGGCCAGTCACTAGTGAGCATCAGATTAATTTCTCATGATGAAATCCTCCAATTATAATTAAACAAAATCCCTACAAAACCAATACTTGAAAATTAATCTGATGCTCACTAGTGACTGGCCCTATTCAGGCAGTTAACCTGGGGTTCTAGTGGGAAGCCGTGACCAGTAGGGTACAGTAGGTTGAAGATGTGACAGTAACTCATCTAAGAAGACATTGCGAAATGGTTGCGCTATGTCGTGAATTGGCAGAAGTTAGAATTCAAGGACCATTGGATCGGGTCCCAGTGGCTCAATGGTCTACGACCTAGCTCGCTTTGTAACCAAAAGGTCCCGGGTTTGAACAGCGGTGGTGGGTGCATACTGATGAAGAGTCCCAAACTAGGACGAAACAGCTGTCCAGTACTCCCAGGTTTTCCAATGGTTCTCTAACTGATGTCAGCTCATGATTAAATCCTCCAATTATAATTAGTAATCTTTGTTTTGATATCATAACAGATGTACTATTACCTTTGTTATTTGGTTTAGTTATCTTCATAGCTATTTTTACTTTCAATATGTCCCTTTAACTTGACCTATGTCTATTTTCTCACCCCCTAACTGTTTGTTATATATATGCTGAGATTTTGTAAATTCCGGTTTAATAATACTTTGATAAAGCTATTAGCATTAAATAGCGAAACGTCAGTAAAAACGATATCGTTTTGTTTTTCATTAATTGGGAAATACAAAACACCCTTATTATAATAAACCTCATCAAGTTTACTAATCAGTTTTAGGCCCTGTAAAGAGGTAAGGTTGGGTGGACGGCTAGCAACCCCACCCTGTAAAAAGAAACAACTCCGTTACTAAGATGTAAAAGGCCAAACATGAAGCCCTGTATTCCACTAGGAACACAAAAGAATGAAGAAAAAATTACAGCAAGATTTCAACCACAGATCACTAGGTGGGTTGTGTACTAGGAACTATACTAACAGAGAGCTACTGGATGTGGCTGTCGATCACGTTTTAGTTCGACTTGAGCCATCCTGGGGACACTTGTTCTAAACCAAATGTTATACAGACATTCATTCCAGCTTAAGTCATTATCCCATTTCGTTACTTTCGGTCAACCAACCCGATGTTGTCTGATATACTTTCTACAATAACTGATTACTTACTACTTCTCTTCGAATCTGAACAGTTTTTAGTAAGGGGAGAAGATCTGTCTTGGTAGTTGATAAAGCCACGTTGAATGAACAGTTATCACTTGTTTACATAACAGCTAAATAAATTGCCTCCTCTCCCCCAGAAATGAAATAAACTCAAGGATGTTTTGGCTGCTAAGTTTGGCTGTTTGATTTTCTGAATAGTGCTAGACGTCAAATTTCAATTGCGACTTCAGGTATTATTCCACTAGCCGAGAAATCAGTCTAACAAACCAGTTTTTCACAAAATATTCAGCAGTAAATAATAATGAGTGAATTTTGTTCATTCACATACATAGAGAAAGAGGAAACTGTATAATTTCAAAGACAAAAATAAATTGTTTTATAACAATATCATTAGTTATTCTAGTTCAAAGTGGAATTTTAGAGGTTATACTCCATTCTGTACATTCATTTTCAAGCGGCTCTGCAATTACACACTACCTTCCATTTGCTCTGCACACGATCTTATCCATATCATACTCGAACCCACTTCCAACTTGTCGATTCCCATTCAGCTTCCAATAGAAGGCCCTTCTGCAGTGTGATATCACTTAAAAGTTTTCTCAACATATGTCCAATCCCTCTATGTTTCTTTCTGTATATTTGTTGGGTAACAGATAGTTGGCTGGTTCGTTGTATTATTAGAGTTCTTTGATGCATATCCTTTCAGGCGGGGTATCCCATCTTCAGCATTACTGCAATAGATAACAATACATTTCTCATCAGATTATCAAAGAAGGTCTATAACCGGATTAATTATATGTATTATTATGCAGAGAGTTCTGAAAACATATTAAAAACAAAATGAGTTGATTGAATGTTGCCAATCTTAATTTTTTGCTGGTATCGAAACTCAATTATCAAGGCAATACTGAAGTGATCCAAGAGGATCATCCAAATTTGAGGGTGTACTGTCAGTAAAATAGACAATGTGCCATGAGAAAAAGGCTTATATTACGGTAATAAGCATGTTCAACTTAGATTGTGAACATTGTGAACTACCTTTGTTACTTTCTTAGCTTCAGTTTTCATTCTCTAATCTTTCAATATCACTCATATCACCATCTTCAATGTTAGCACTATTCACAAGTGAGTAAAGCCGAGATATTCATGATGGACACTTATAAAACTAATTATTAGTCGGCTAGATCAATAAGCAAGAGAGAACAACTTAACGATTGATTAGCTTGTTTTTCTTTCTGATTTTCCCGTCAACAAAAATCCTTTCCTTTGATCTTTGTTTTTTTTTTGGTAAAAAGGGTATTGTCTCGACAATATGTCGCAATTTAAAGATCGATTCACTTTATGCTCTAATAGTTGATCAAGTAAACATAGAAATCTAAGATGTCTCCACAGTCATTTGGGAGACGAAATGAATAAACCCCATATATTACACACCTTAAACCTGCAGAAAAGTGAGTCCTGCCTAGGAATACTTTCATTTAGGCAATTAACTAGTAATTTTAATCATTTTAACTGATTATAATTTATGATTTATGATCGATAATTGCTTCGGAACATTTTATTTTCATATTGATTGGACACTACAGACTAGTCAATGACTTGTGTCTAGTCCTCATTATCGACTGTATTTAATCAATCGAGCTAGGAATGTATTCTCGAAGCTACGTGACTCAGTATCATGTTCACTTTGGCTGGCTGATTTCTTTCTAAGTAAGCTAGAAAATGAACCTCTGAACAACCTTATCAGTAAGCTCTCATTTTATTGCCGATATATGGATGATACCTTCAGTCTTTGTGATAATGGTTCTGATAGGAGTAAAATAATTACTGAATTCAATGAAGTACATTCGGCTATGAAATTCACATGCGAAGAGGAATCCCAAGACAGAATTGCCTTCCTGGATGTTCTACTTACAAGAAAACCAGATGGTAGCATAATAAAAATTTGCATAGAAAAAGCACTTGGACAAGACAATATACACACTTCCACAGCTTCGTTCCTATCAATTACAAAACAAATTTAGTGAAGACCCTTAGCCACAGAGTTAGAGCTATATGCTCAGAAGAAGTAATTGAAGATGAATTAAGCATGGTATATGATACTTTGATCGAAAATGGTTATCCTGACAAATTTATCAAGAAACACATGACAAAGAAAGCGGAAAAGGACTACCCACTATCTGTAAACAAGAAGCCTTTATATTTATGACTACAATTCATGGGCGATATACCAAGCGAGATAATTACGAAGAAATTAAGAAAATCAGTTCAAAGAACTTTTAATCCTGACAAACTACACAGATTATTCTCTACACGACCGATGGTGCTACCTCGACTGAAAGATGAAGTACCTAGACTAGCCACTTCTAATTGTATCTACCAATTCAACTGCGCCTTATGGAGCGAGTTATATCGGCCGTTGCTCTAGGAAATTGATTTTTCGTGCTCGCTCGGGAACATCTACCAGTGTGGCTAAGTAAAGGTGTAGTGAAAACCATCAACAGTTCGATATTGGACTATTTGGTGCAAACCGGCCACAAAGTCAGCTTAGAAGTATTCTTCTCTATAATCTACAGGGTGCCTAATAAATAGCCAAAATCATCGAAGCACCGCATCCTCCAAACAGCAGAGGCTATTGCAATTCGCCTCAAACAACCAGTGCTCTGTGTTCAAAAGTAGCAAATCCAGCCACTACTACTCCCCTGGCTGGTCTTCAGTAGAGACTATAAATTCATGAAGTTGTAATATTATCTTTCCTAATTTTTCTGACATTCAGCTTATTTTATGTTGATGCTTTTGAGCTGTAATCTATTGGTATTATTATTGATTCGATGTTATTCATAAGACTAATTCATTCATTCACTATGATGTATATATAATTGTAGAGCCTGATGATGAATTTATCGAAAAGAGTACTCTTTGTTCCGTGTCCATTCTTTTGAAAATTTTAATGGGCATTTTTAATCACTTTGAATTGTTGATATTAGATGGGTAGACAGCCCTTTAGGTAATGTGGATTCAAGCAACCAGTTCCTGTGAAGTCGTATATACTGTCATTGCTGAGGAATGTGAATAAGCACGGAATCTAGTTCCAGAGCTTGGTGATGACTGCCTCCAAATATTTGACAAATTTTATTTTAGATAAAACAACAAATTCAGCGAAGAAGTATATTCCTTATCAACTAGTTCCTCATCATTGGCTGTATATTAATTAATACATTAGTTTTTACATCAAATTAATTTTAGCAATCAAGTGGTTATTTTTGTTAATCAGTTTTAGATATTGGATGGGGGTGGATGAAATTAACAAGTTAAATGTCATCAAAACAATTAACTAATAGATGTTAGTAACATGATATCTAAGTTCTGAAGGAGGAGTGAAAATTAATTACGCAATTCAAGATAAGTTAATTCGTAGGCGGTTGCAAACAAATTATTACATAAGCAAAATATCTGTAAAATAGAAAAGATGACTGAGAAGAATAGGATGACTCAGTAGAATTACATAAAATACAAAAAGGTAATAGAATTAGCTAAAATTGTAAAAATTTACCAAGAAAAAAGATAGTTACAAGGGGAGAGGGAAAATCGTTTTTAAAAACGAAATACAAATTATATATAGAAAAAATCCCCATTTAGACATCTGGAAAGCAGAAGGATTGAGCAAAGAACTATTTACCTTTCAATTAGATCCTCATCTCTGGCTCTACCCATATATACATTTGATCATAGGGAATAAAAAGACAGTTGCAGCGAAGAAAATTTTCTTTTCGACGAAGTCATCATCTAGGCTGTACATTCGTGTATTTATATCAAGTGGATGGGAAAGTTCCAGAATAGTTTCTGGTTAGGGGTTAAATTAATAAAAATTACAATTAGGAATTAGAATGCCATAATAAACAGGGGGACGGATAAAACTCAAACAAAGTAGCATCATGATAACTAAGAAGATTGACATTGTGCAATTGGGGGTTAGAAATGTAGAAATGACAAAAATAGACAGGATGTTTGGATAAAAAACTAATGTGATGAATAATTGTTTATGCAATCAGGGATCAAATATGTAGAAATAGTAAGATGACAAAATAAACAGGAAGTGTGGATATGAAAATATGGTAGTGTAGACAGGGATTAAGAAAAACTTAAAATAACATAAATAAACAGGAAGTTTAGATAAGAAAGGCGATGAGATGGTCATTACTAAAAAAAATTTACCTGTTTATGATGGCCATGGCAGGGACAGGGGTTGGACGTAATTCTTTTGGACACAAAGAGTGGGTTTGAACTTTTGGATAGCTAGCGCCTCAGCTATGCCCAAATGTCTTGATTTGACTCCCTTTGATAGGTTTGATTGAATCTTGTATATTATTTTGAAGGATTTTTCGAAAGGCGCTGAATGTCCTGAATTGACCAGATGTTCTGTCACTGAACTGTATACACGTTTTTGGTCTCCTTTTACAAGCCAGGCTGGGTAGTGTTCACGAGCGCGTTTTCCAAGTTGGTGCATGGTACGGCCGATGTACTCAGCTCCACAAGAGCAAATAAACTGGTATATACTTGTTGAGGTGGCCCAATGCGACAGCTTGTCTTTTGCGTTCTGGTTGAACAGTTTATTGCCGGAAAACGTCAGTCGTAGGGATCGCGGCCGCCTTAGAAACAGTTAAAAAAGAACTAACTGCAGGTAAACATACTTCGCCGCGAGCCTACGACTGACGTTTTCCGGCAATAAACTGTTCAACCAGAACGCAAAAGACAAGCTGTCGCATTGGGCCACCTCAACAAGTATATACCAGTTTATTTGCTCTTGTGGAGCTGAGTACATCGGCCGTACCATGCGCCAACTTGGAAAACGCGCTCGTGAACACTACCCAGCCTGGCTTGTAAAAGGAGACCAAAAACGTGTATACAGTTCAGTGACAGAACATCTGGTCAATTCAGGACATTCAGCGCCTTTCGAAAAATCCTTCAAAATAATATACAAGATTCAATCAAACCTATCAAAGGGAGTCAAATCAAGACATTTGGGCATAGCTGAGGCGCTAGCTATCCAAAAGTTCAAACCCACTCTTTGTGTCCAAAAGAATTACGTCCAACCCCTGTCCCTGCCATGGCCATCATAAACAGGTAAATTTTTTTTAGTAATGACCATCTCATCGCCTTTCTTATCTAAACTTCCTGTTTATTTATGTTATTTTAAGTTTTTCTTAATCCCTGTCTACACTACCATATTTTCATATCCACACTTCCTGTTTATTTTGTCATCTTACTATTTCTACATATTTGATCCCTGATTGCATAAACAATTATTCATCACATTAGTTTTTTATCCAAACATCCTGTCTATTTTTGTCATTTCTACATTTCTAACCCCCAATTGCACAATGTCAATCTTCTTAGTTATCATGATGCTACTTTGTTTGAGTTTTATCCGTCCCCCTGTTTATTATGGCATTCTAATTCCTAATTGTAATTTTTATTAATTTAACCCCTAACCAGAAACTATTCTGGAACTTTCCCATCCACTTGATATAAATACACGAATGTACAGCCTAGATGATGACTTCGTCGAAAAGAAAATTTTCTTCGCTGCAACTGTCTTTTTATTCCCTATGATCAAATGTGTATATTCCGTGATTTCAAAATAAAATTTCACCCATAATGAAACACCCGTACGCGTTATTTTCTAGTTTATAGCTAGCAGCTGAATCCATTGTACCTGTGCCTGGTATCAATCTACTCTAACAGAATAATCTGATACAGAAGATGTGAGCATGCAAAATTAAACTATCAAAAGATATATTTATTATACAAAACAAATGCATTGACTCAATATGTCTTCTAAACTTGTAGATGTATTGAATCGATCTCCAAATAATTCAAAGGTTTCTAAAGATAAAATGTTCCATGAAAACATGAAGTTCATAGGGTTCTCCCTGAATAACAGTAGCTTATAACTGATCTCAATACTGAAAACGTCTTTCACATGAATTCACTAAAATCTGATGTGTAATAAAGTCAAATAGATAACGTCACAAAATGGAGATACTCATCTACATCTCCTGTATAGGAACGCACGAAGAGTGATTATTAGGTGCGAGTGTGACATAGGGCTTCAACAAGACATCTTCATTTCATCTTCTTCTCTTCAGTCCTTTTTAGCTGGCTTCAGGATTGCTCATAAGCCATCTCCACTTCACATGATATCCTCCGTGTAACTCTCGAAGTTGCATATCACTGCTTCCCATTCAGGTCCCATTAGAGTGATGGTCGAGTGCATCCGACCCATACCCATTTCCTTCGACATATTTGCTGAGCGACAGTTTCTTGGTTGGTTCGGTCCTGGAGTTCCTTGTTGCTTACCCTTTCTTGTTGGCCATCTGGTCTTCATTATGGAATGAAGACTGCTGTTGATGAAAGTCTGCAGTTGGCTGTTGGAAACGCTTTTTGTGACGCACAGCCAAAATTTGATATCAAACCAGGCATGGAAACCACTTTAAAATGGGAATCACTGAATGGCCACTACATTAATGCATCCCGTGTAGTTCAATTCAGAAATCAAAAAGCGAAGTGACCTGGATGTCTGGTAGCCCAACTATGGATCTCGAATAAGGTTTGAGCTGCGGCATTCTGATGAATTAAAAACTAGGATATTATGACGATATTATCTACTATGCATCACAGTACTTTTATTACAACCATGAATCTGTAGTGAAAATTCGCTTGAGATAAGTTAGTTTTTCCACAATGCACACAAATGAACTTTGATCTATATTCAAGTTTCTCAACCAGATAATAAAATGACCTATGTGTAACTAAAATTAACAGATATCTTAACCTTAATCACCACATTTATATCCAGAATTACTATCATAAATTTGGCTTTGAATTTGAATTGTTTATGGCACTTCCATTTCCTCTTGATATGATCTCCTTCATTTCACCTTTGAACCGATGCCCAACTCGTCGTACCTCATTCGGGTCCCACTTGACGGTCTCTTCAGTGTTTATGTCCAATCCATCTCCGTTTTCTTCTACATATTTATTGGATGATAGATTCTTGGTTGCTTCATTGCCAGAGATCCGTGTTGTCTATCCTCTCTGACCATTTGGTCTTCAGTATCCACCGTAGGACTCCCCAATATACATTATAATACCATCAGGATGTAAAGTACGATCGCTCCGAAGGTATCCATTACACATGTATCTATAGATTCAATTCATTAAACCAGTAAGTAGTGTAGACAGTGAATGACTCCTGACGCCTAATCACCTTAAGATAACAAACTTATTGCAATTTAACACAATGTAAACATAATTATTAGAAAAACAAAACATTTCAAACAAAAATACAACCGTACATGTAAGGCGTGTAAAATAAAATAACATTGAATAATCATATCATGAATTCAAATATAACATAATGTAATAAAACCTCGAAATTCACGTACACCACACAAACATAATTTACACACACAAATAAAGACACGCGCTTTTCAACGCGTATACAAACACTAACGGATCAGAGATTAAATTAAATTTACTGAAATTTTGTTGATTTTCAGAACAATTTTACACTGAATAGAACATTAAAGGTTGCATAGGTAATTAGCACAAACAAAAAACAAAATTATATATATATATATATGTATGTATTTATGTATAAATGCTGTAATAATGCATGAAAATTTTTGGCAAAACAAGTTTGACAAAGATACAGAGAGCGAACTGACATAAATTTCAGTGTCCAAAAATTTTGTTAAAACACGTCGGTTAGATATTTGTCCTACTGACTAAGTTGAAAAGTTGGTCTATGTCAAGACTTCATAAACAATTAATTTGTTTAGTTTACTTGTAACGACATAGATCCAGTAATCAAGAGACCATGACCGATCAGTTTGCAAATCACGTCGTCAATTATAATTTCTTTATATTTAAATAACTATCTACATAAATTAAAACTGTGAAAATGTTCTGATCAGTGGTATTCGCCACTTCATTGAACCATGATAACAATTACTTGCTTACTTACTTATTTATCAGACGTAGGTTAGTTCATCGGAGATCTTCAGCAGGCTACTGTGGACGTAAACCTCAAGCACGTGTGTACTTATAGAGAGACCTATTCTGTAGTTTTCTGAAATTAAAACTCTTTCCTTTCAGTGTATATTTTGAGATGTTACTGCTAAAGTATACTTTTAGAAAATAAAACTGTGTACATTAATGTGTTCACAGATAAGTGTTGCAGTGTTTTCACTTTACATTTAGGAAATATTGAAATTCTATCACTCTACCCTCTTCGCCGCATCATCCTGGAGAGAACCAAACATGCCCAGGATGAGAAACTTCGATCGGAACAGGCTGGGTTCAGGAGAAACAAGTCATGTGTTGATCAAATCGCCACACTACGGATCACCATTGAACAGATCTTGGAATGGCAGTCACCTCTCTAGCTCAACTTCATCAACTTTGAAAAGGCCTTTGACAGCGTCGATCAAGAGGTGATTTGGAAACTACTTCGCTACTATGAGGTGCCACCGACAATTTTACATCTCATCCAACAGCTATACGACAATGCTGCATGTCAAGTAATCCACAACGGGAAACTTACGGAACCCTTCGAAGTGAGGACAGGAGTAAGACAAGCTGGCTGCCTACTATCGCCAATGATTTTCTTGATTGTAGTAGACTGGATAATGCGACAAACAGCGGGAAATGAGGAAACAGGCATAAAATGGACTCACATAAAATACTTGGAGGATCTGGACTTCGCCGATTATATATGTCTGATTTCCCACAAACTGGAAGATATGCAAGCGAAAAGCAACAAATTGGCAGAAGAAGCAGCAAAGATAGGACTTCAGGTGAACATAGAGAAGACAGAGGTGATGAAGATTCCTGGCCAACACCATCAACAGCAACAACAACAGACAACAATCAGCATCAATGGAAGGAATCTGAAAGAAACAACCTCTTTTACCTACCTGGGAAGCATCGTTTCAACTACAGACGGAACTGACGAGAATATCAAAGCAAGAATCGGAAAAGCAAAGACAAGCTTTCATTTCTCTCAAGCCTGTGTGGAGGTCAACACTCAGCACTCAGCATCAAAAATAAGATCGGGATTTCCAACTCCAGTGTGAAGTCAGTGCTACTTAATATACGGATCAGAGACTTGCACTGCGCGTCATTTTATTTTTATTTTTGATTTACAGCTTGATTCCACACCGTATCTTCAGTACAAGTATGGAATTTTCAGCATGGATATCGGTTAGCCCAAATTCAGGCCTACCATAGATATCGGGTGTGCGCCGGCAGGGGATCGAACCCCGGACCATGTGCATGGTCGGCGAGAGTCCTGACCACTGTGTCAAACAAACTACAGACCTCCATTAACAGTTGTCTTCGCTCAATGCTACTCAAGATCAGATGGCCGGCCAGAAAAGATCAGCAATAGTGAGGGATATCTGGGAGCGAACCAACTCAGCAGAAACCGATTGTGAAACAAATAGGCAGGAAGAAATGGAGATGGATTGGCTGGTGATACTCTGAGGAAACCATCAAGTGACATCACTAGACAAGCCATTGCTCTAGTGGAACCCGAAAGGGAAGCGACGAGTGGGTCGTCAGTGTGGTTGGGTGACATGAAGGAGATCGTATGAGGAAGAGATGAGAGAGTTTGGTCAATTGTGGACCCACCTGAAGAGGACGGCACAAAACAGAGCAAAGTGGAGATGTGTGGTTGAAGCCCTATGTTCCACTCGGAACTCAAGGGAATAATAATATTATAATAATCACTAACCAGAGGTTGGCCACGGTAGTTATGATAGGCTCATAAATACATTCCAGTCACAACTATCACTGAACATAAGTGTCGTTCTAAAGTGTAGAACAGTACATACTAGGAGACTAAGTCATTCATTCCACTGAAAATTCGTAGTTCTTCAGCTTATTGAAACAATCTCTTTCAAAAGAATGAAACACATTTGTTTTTATGAGGGCTACTTTTCACCCCATTCCAAATTAATTGACTGAAGGTTAAAAAAACAAACGATTAATTTTTCATTGGGTTTCATTTATTCATGATATATTTTCACCAATTTTATGCAGAAGGAAATGGATATGGGTTGGACATATACTATGGGCCTATTTATGTGACATCATACTATCAGGTAGACACCCTCAAGTGTAACTCGAATGGGAGTCTACCAGTTGGGTATTGATTCGATAGTGACACAAAGGAGATTACATGAAGAGAGAATGAAAGCTTGTAGGCGTTCTCATAGCCACTTGAAAGTGATGACAGAGAACTGAGGGCAGCAGATATGTGCAACTGAAGTCCACTCAGAGCTCGGTGAATAAATCATAATTCATGATAATGTTATCCAATAGTTAAACTGATGTTGGACACACATCTTATCAATCGCTAAGAAAATGTTTTGTCTTACCTTCTACACTAAAAAGTTAAGACAATCAAGTATCAACCAACCTTTACTTCTGCAGTTTGTAAACTCCTGTATTTTACCTATTGTACTCTATTGTTCTCCATTAATCTTTCATGGGCTTCTCAAAAAAGACTATATCATATTACGAAGGGTATTAAATGCTGTGAGTAGGGCTTATGGTATTCCACTGCGTGAGCTCGCCAATATTATAGTCGAGAGACATATAGAATCCTGTACAAAATGAGGAAAGGCCGTACTGTCAAACACCCTGTACTCCCTTTATTCACAACTATCCCCTTGCATCTCACCAGGTAGGACGAGAAGTCAATATAAAAAGTTATATGCTCGCACCACTTAGTATAAAAATTATACAATACCCTATTTAGCCCGTATTTTATGTGATGGAGACACTGTTAGACCTGAAACATATAAGTTACTATGTAGTTAGCAAAGTGAATCAACCCTTTCATCGTTCATCTTTCTGTAATTTTATGGTGTCACCCTTTCTATCGTTTAATCATAACTTGGTTATTTTATTTTAGTTGTTATTACTATTATTACTGCAATCTTATACTTTATGCTTATTTTTCTCCTTATTGCATACTGTAATTGCTACATAGCTGCTATAACATGTTTTGTTATTATTATTATGTAATGTTTATTTTTTGTCGTTTTGAATAAATTAGATGCAATATTGTGCTGAATACTGGTTTTGGAATAAAGCAAAAATTATTATTATTATTATTATTATTATTATTATTATTACAAAAATGATGGGAAGGACAAAAGTTCAATCCATGAAACAAAAAGAGCGCGGAAAGGTAATTTCAGTTTTACATACCAAGTGTTTTAATAATACTAATAATATAAGCGGAAATAGATGCTTGTAAAACGTTCCTTTACAAGAATTCGTTTAAAATCATCATTTCATTATCAATTCGCATAAATATTGAATGATCAATCATATGACTGAGAAATTAAAGTTGATACTTCAAATTTCTTCTGGTCAGACAAATAGTAGTAGTAGTACTAGTAGAATAAATTTGGTCAAAACACTCTAGTTAAAACTTGTTAGAAGCCATCAGAGCTGTTTCACACTGAATCAATACACTCTGATACTTGAGATTACAGAAGAATATTGATTAAGAGGAAGGGATGTGTATAAAAGAATTTCTCAGAAATAACTTAAATCATTCATTATGTAGTGAACTAATTAATCGTGATACTAAATGATGATAATTTCATGATATAACACAATTAGGTTTGGAAATCTTTTTACTGTTTGACTTTAAATCACTGAGAGGCTCTTATTTCGCTTCTCAAAAGACCTGATCACATATAGGATGTTATTAGTTCAACGGCATGCCTTATCAGTGCCTTATCAGCTATGGACTGACGCTACTGCTTCGTAGCGGAAAGATTCTAACTCGTGGTTTAGTTTATTATTTTTTTCGTTCCGAGTGGAACATAGGACTCCAGGTTTGAAGCCTTGAAGTCTCAGTAGCCATAGTGCCGTTTTCCTCTGAGTGCGGTTGTTAGCCCCAAGCTTACCTCTTCCTCAGACTTATTATCGGATTGTAAACTAGGAGGATTGTTTGGAGTCTATCGGCCAAGAATTGCACCGCGAACCACGTACCTGGTCGATAAGCATTCTACCACTGAACTACCAGCGCGTAACCAAGTGATTTGAACTAGATTATCTAAACTAATAATCCATATATTTCCTCATATTAACAATCAAACAGTTTTTCCATACACCCTGAAAGTGTCAGTAATTCAACCTAAAAATGTAACGATTCACGATGAAAGGCATTTTCTAATTCATTGACAGTTAATTCACCCTATTATCCATTGACTAGGTCTATACATTTTTTTTCCAGTATTTTGGTCATAATTTTTTTATTTATTTAAGACTAAAAACTGTTCGACAAGGGTGCTTATTATCACTAATGATATTCCTAATTGTGGTGGACTGGATTATGCGTCAGACAGTGGGAAACGAGAAGACAGGGATATCCTGGACCGACGTGAAGAACCTAGAAGATCTGGATTTCGCGCGTGGATGATTTATGTTTGATGTCACACAAAATCGAAGACTTACAAGCAAAAACCGACAAACTGGTCGAAGAAGCAGCCAGAGAAGACAGGACTCCATGTGAACATATACAAGACATAGGTTATGAAAATAACCAACTAACCAACAACAACAACAACATCCACCGCCAATCACTATCAACGAGAGAGATTTGAAGGAGGTTACTTCATTCACTTATTTAGGGAGCATTGTCTCAACTACAGGAGGAACGAACGAGGATGTCAAATCGAGAATCGGGAAGGCGAGAAACACACTCATCAACCTGAAACCAATATGAAAATCTTCGTCACTCAGCATCAACAATAAAATCTACCCATAGTGGAATTACACTCTACCACCGTGCACAAGTTTTATTCTTATATCAACAAAATTCGGATTTTCAATACAAATGTCAAGTCAGTTCTTCTATACGAATCAGAAACTTGGCCAATGTGTCACAAAGAATATTTCCAACAGCCTGTTGCAGACCTTTATGAACAGCTGTCTTCGCTCTGTACTGAAGATCAGATGGCCGGAAAGAATCACCAACAAGAAACTATGGGAACAAACAAAACAGGAACCAATCGCTCAAGAAATATGTAGGAGAAAGTGGAGATGGATTGGACACTCGCTTAGGAGGCCACTGGGTGACATCGCGCGTCAGGCCATAGCTCGAGTGGAACCCGAAAGGGAAGTGGTGAGTGGGACGTCCAAGGGTGACATGGAGGAGATCATGTGAAGAGGAGCTGAAACAGTATGGACTAACATGGATGCAGGTGAGAAGTACAGCAGAAGACAGAAGCAAGTGGAGGCGTGCAGTTGAAGCCCTATGTTCCACTAGGAACTCAAGGGAACAATAATAATAAAAAATGTTCAAACCTTTAGTCAATCATGAAGGATCATAGTAACATACATGTTTATTTGAATTATATACTGAAATCTGGAAATTTTTAGTTGAAATAAACAAAGACGTAGGGTGAGAGTATTATCTAGCTTGAAAGCTTTAGAAACGGAATACTTAGTGTCAAACAACAAGACACATTTCTAACTTTTTTCAAATCACTTCCTATCATGAAACTTCTGTAAGTTTTTACATTTCCGGACTAGTTGAAAAAAACAACATCGAGCGACAATCTTGCGAATGCCTTTCACCTAGATGAAGATTTATTTACACTGTTTGTGAACCGTGAGGCCCGAAATAGAGAGGGCCATCTATTACACTGCAGGTATGCTGACGACACATATGGATCATGCATCCACGATGTTCGAAAACCTAAATGAGGCTCACCCTCACATAGCATTTACAATGGACCATGAACGTGACAATCAGTCCCATTTCCTAGATTTCAACATGAAAAGAAGAAATGATGGGACATTTGAAAAATCCATCAACAGGAAAGAAACTTGGGCTGGCCAAACTTGAATTATCACATTTTCTGCCCGATAGGCTACAAACGGAGCCCAGTGAAAATGCTCTTCAGCAGAGCTACGGCGTTATGTTCAGAAGATAAGATAGAAAAGGAAATTTGCAGTTATAGAATAGAACCTTTTCGAAAATGGATTCCCTTGGAATTTCATATCAAAATATGAGAAGGAAAAACCACCCAGACCGAAACCCGATATAGTTGAAAAGAAACCAATCATTATATATCTGGCATACAAAGGTGAAGAAGTATCTATAAGAACGGAAAACAGAATTAAAGATGCATTGAAAAGAAAATTTCCCGCTGCTAGACTCATTCCACTTTACAACACAGAATGCTCGTTAATCCACTCAAAAGTATATAAGTATCCTGTTTATACGAGTTGATCACGGACTGATATCAGTTAGAGAACCATTGAAAACCAGGGAGTACTAGACAGCTGTTTCTGTGGTCCTAGTTCGGGAATCATCGGCAGTACGCACCCACCGATGGGCTTCGAACCCAGGACCTTCCGGTTACAAGGCAAGCTCGTATACCATTCAGCCACTGGGACCTGATTCAATGGCTCATGAATTCTAACTTCTACCAATTCGTGATTTAGCGCAACCCCAACCATTATCGTTGGTGGGACATTCATCCACACACGTGACATCTAATTGGACCTCACTGGTCACGACTTCTCACTAGAACTCCAGGAAACTCCATCCTGTAGCAAGTCACTAGCGTACTGCCAATGATTCCCAAACTTGGACCACCGAAACAGCTGTCCAGTACTCCCTGGTTTTCAATGCTTCTCTAACTGATATCAATCCGTGATCAACTCGTAAAAGCATAACAAACCCTTACAAACCAAACTATAGAAAATATCCTGTTTATGTCAACTCCAGCTGCATTTACCAATTCACCTGCACTTGCAGCAGCAAGTACATAGGAAGGACTGAGAGGAGAGAGTCTACTAGATTCTCCAAGCATATCCCTAAAAGTCTCCGTTTGAAAGTCAGCAAAGGGTTTTCAAGCGAAATCTCCAGACACCTAATTGACACGGGACATACAGTAGAAATTAGTCAGGCCTTCAAAATAATCAATACACAACGAAAAGAATGGTTACTTCGGTTCTCAGAAGCCCCTGCCATCAAAAGACTTCGACCCAACCTATGCATACAGAAAGACAGTGTGATTAATCTAATCTCTCACTACTCTGGTTACCATAATTGTTTTGTTTGTGTGCTTTCGTGTTTTGTTCTGTTGCATAACATCCCACTCAATCTTCATTTTGATTTTCATTCAGTGAGTTAAACTCACCATTAAGATTCCAAATCTACTAAATTAAATTATTCTATCTATTTTATAAATTTACTTCACTATTCACCCCACTCACTCTCCTGAACTCTTCACCATTTTATGTATAGATTAACTCTGTTGTTCTACCTTATATTTTTTGTCTGGCCATCCTTGTTTCCAAGAAAAACCTAAATTCCATCTGTTTGTCTAGTTACTATATAAATAGTTACTCTTTTAACACTAAATAGTTAGTTGTCTACTTACATCATCTTTCCAATTATGTTGCTTATACTTGCTATCTATAACTTGAGGTCATTGTATAAAGTATGTTCAGAAAATTTTGTACTGCGAATTATTTAGGATGCACGCAGTTGAAGAGAATCCATGAAACAAAACAAGCTCGTATTATCTTGCAAATATTTTCGTTCTTTCTTTTTTTTCATTGCACACTAGTCAGTAACTAGTGTGATGTGTCTAGTCCTATCTTCACTGCAGACTGAATTCTATCACTCAAGCTTGCAATGTGGTCACCGTACTAGGTGGCTCGCCATCACGGCAGGAAGCCTTGTACCTAGGTTTCGTGCTAGTTGGAACTCATCACCCGGGCGTATCTGAAAACTTGAAGGAACTCATGTCCCTTCTGATATTCGAACCCGCGTCACCCAGTGAGTTTCTTTCAAGGTTGCAGATACGCCTTACTGACTGGTGGTGGGTGCCGACTAGCACGAAACCTAGATCCAAGGCTTCCTGCCGATTGCCTCCAACCATCGAATACCAACAATTTTCGTTCTTTCTTTATTCAAATTAATAATAATAAAAATAATTACAGTTATTTAATGTGTCCTTTACAATTTCAGCATCCATGGGACTGTGTATTTTTACGAGATGGAGATGCTAGTTCCACATCCAACCTTCACTCTTATCTGCTTCTGGAATCGGCTTAGTCTTAAAACTTTTTGTATTTTCATAGCTAATTACTGTTGTTTGTAGTATGATCCAGAATGTTTTCGTATTCCAGCGTGTGTACATCTCATTTGAAAATTGCATCAAAATACAAGAAATGCTAGTGTCTGTACTTTGTACATAACAGCCTTTTTGGCACATTTTTGCTGTGACAGTGCATACAGCTCTGCCAATTTATGTAGACTAAAATATGTCGAGTTGTGTTTGAAATCAAAGTCTTTTAGTTCTAAGTCAAGTGGACCAGACAACAGTTTACACCTGTAGTGCATGTACTAACGTGCTTATGAACTTAAGAGTGGTCTGTAGTAATACTGTGTTGGTGTGATACAGACAATGTGTGCCAACGGAATACTATTCTCATATATTCCCACAGTTTAATTCGGCATTAGCAACAGAATACAATTTATCTATTTGAGCATTATATTTGATGTTAGAGTCGGAACGTTATTCCCACAGTTCAGTACTGCGTACAATATGTCTATTTGAACATTTTATTAGATATGATAGAGAAGATTTGTAGCTCAGGTGGATGATTTTGGTGTGGTTGTGTTCTCTGAGCTGGATAGTTAATTTGCGAAGCTTTCATCACCCTACTAGGTGACATCTTCAGCGCATACTTCAATTTGAAGTGAGCTTTTAGATTTTTCCACGAGTTTATTAATCATCTCTCCTGGTTGGTGACCTTGGACGTGATCGGTTGTTTTTGTGTGTTTTCACACCTTCTAGGCTACTTGTATTAGAACTGGTTGTTTCTCTGACTTGAACTTTGACCCTTTGTGTGTGTTAGGTTTCTTTCTAATCGGTTGATAAATTTTGTCTATGTCGATGTGTCTATTGACTGATGATTCACTGGAATACCAGGCTTCTAAGAATTCTCTAGCATTTTTGTTGTTTCCTCTGTCTAATATTTGAACATTGTCCCAATCGAATTGATGTCTGTGGTTGTCTGTATGTACTGATATGAGGTAGTGGATGCCATATCTTTTGACGGCTAGCTTAAGATCGTGGATACGAAGACGAAGACGACGTCCACCTTGGCCAATGTAGTGTTTTTCGCAGTTGTTACAATTTATTTTGTAGATGATGTTGGTATTATCTTCTTTCGCTTTCAACGAACATAAGCTAGCCGTCCAAAGACATGACATCCACTCCCTCATATCACTACATACAGACAACCACAGACATCAATTCGACTGGGACAACGTTCAAATATTAGATAAAAGAAACACCAAGAATGCTAGAGAACTTTTAGAAGTTTGGCATTCCAGTGAATCATCAGTCAATAGACACATCGACATAGACAAAATTTATCAACCGATTAGAAAGAAACCTAACACACACAAAGGGTCAAAGTTCAAGTCAGAGAAACAACCAGTTCTAATACAAGTAGCCTAGAAGGTGTGAAAACACACAAAAACAACCGATCACGTCCAAGGTCACCGACCAGGAGAGATGATTAATAAACTCGTGGAGAAATCTAAATGCTCACTTCAAACTGAAGTATGCGCTGAAGATGTCACCTAGTAGGGTGATGAAAGCTTCGCAAATTAACTATCCAGCTTAGACAGCACAACCACACGAAGAAAATTCTATTTGATGTTAGAGTCAGAATACTTTCCCACACTTCAATACTGCATTGGCAACAGAATACTCTGTATATCTGGACATTGTATTTCATGTCATTTGATATAAACCTAAATCACACGCTCAGTGATTGGTTAACGAATATAAACTATATATATATATATATATATACTGGTTTGATCATTGGAAAAGATACTTTGGCTTCCATGTCTTATCTCCTACCATTACAATATAACGTAGTTGAATATACATCGAGTTGCTCGTATAAAACTGACTTTCTGTAAGGATATTTAGATGCATTAACACGTTGTATTTGTTTCACTTCCAATAATAGCAGATCAGGAGACAGTTAGCTGTCGAAGAAGTCTCCTCATCTCTTATGGTTTCTAAACTGATTATGAACAATAAAGTGTGCTAGAAACATCATCCAGTTATTAATGCTGTACTAACATGTGTGTTATGTGCATCGGTGGTTCGGTGGTAAGATGTTCGATTCTCTGCCGAAACTTTGCTGCCCAGTTTACTAGCTGGTAGAAATTCTGGAAAAGACGAAATGCCAGGAGTGAGACTAGCTACCCGAACCCTTAAAAACGACACTACTGATAGTGACAATTCAAAAGTTTGAAACCTTATATTCCAGTTGGAACCGTTTGTTACACCAAATAAACGTATCGAATATGGAACACAGAACAGAAGGTATTTTTAAAGAATTCGAAATTACAACAAAGTTGGTCATAAACTTCAAAAGTTAAATTTCAAGAAAAAGCTTTCAAAACCCTGTTCACGCATGATCAGTTGCGATCAATCGATGCATATTTTAGAGATCTATTTGAGAATTTCTCTTTTGTGTACTATTTATAAAAGGAAAAGGAAAATAGTGCGAAAAAAAACTAATAACTTTTATGCATCAAGTGTTAATTTGTAGGGATTTGATTGGTTACACGTTTAATCACTGGCTGACATCACTCACAGAACTACTGGGAAAACCTCGGAGTACTGGACAGCCATTTCTTCTTTGTCTTGGGATTCTTCATCTGTACTCACCCGCCATAGTTCAAGCTAAGGACCTATGGATTACAAAATGAGATGGTTCAGCCACTGGGATCAGGTCATATGGCTTATGAATTCCAACTTCTGCCTAGGCTTTCCAATGGTTCTCCAACTAATGTCAGCTCCTGATCAAATCTGTCACTTTTATGCAGTTTATATGAATGAACTATGATTAATAGGTCTAAACAGATGACTCTGGACACATCATTTTAAGTTTCTAAACTAATATTGTGTATCAAAAGTTTAAACTACAAAGTATCTGCATTAGTCCTCAAATATTACTTGTGGCTAACAGCTTTAAGCATGCAAATGATTAGTTGTATTCAATTGATTTTCACGTATTGTTATTTCTAATCCCTTGGGTTCCGAGTGGAACATAAGGCTTCAACAACAAATCTCCAGTTTCGCCTACTTGGTGCTGTCCTCTTCAGCTGGCTAACCACAAGATTGCTCATAATCTCTCATCTCCTCCTCCTCCCCAACACACGATCTCCGCCATATCACCGTAGCACCCACAAACCACTCGTCGCTTCCCATTGGGATTCTTCCCGAGCCATGGCCTGGCGCGCGATGTTATTCAATGGTTTCCTCAATGTATGGCTGATTCTTCTCCATTTTCTCCTACAAATTTGTTGAGCGACCGGCTCTTGTCTGTTGGTTTGTTCCCAGCCAGAGTTTCTTGTTGCTAATTGTTTCTAACTGGCCATTCGATCTTCAGTGTGGAGCCAGCGAATTGGGCAGCTGTTGATAAAAGTCTGCAACAGGCTTTTGGAAATCCTTTTCGTGACATGCTGGCCAAATTTCTGACCCGTATAGAAGAACCGACTGACTGACTAACTTCAAATTTGTGTTGAAAATCCTAATCTTGATTTTCACGTGATGAAGTAAAAAATACTGCCTATCTCTGTTCTATGCTCTAAATAAAGTAAAACAAAACAAGATAAACGTAGATAACAAAGTTGGAAAACTTTATTGTCTTTACTTGTTTGTTTGTTTCCTTTTTTCATCTTAGTTCTTTCTTGTATAAACACTAATCATTGTAAAGATAATCAATTTAGTGCACGCGTTTGAAGTATCTATTCACCATTATCAATCAGTAAGATAATAAAATGTGATTGCCATAACTAATTTAACTGCATACAAGATACATTTTATTATGCATGCAAATTCACATACTACTGAAATGTATTTAATCAATAAAATAGTGTATGTTCGCATGGACTTCAACTATCTATACCCAACCCAACTGATCCGTTATCAAAGAAGGTTTCTAATGAGAAAAACACGCATATCATTACTCCGCAGTCATTTGACTATCCTAATGAAGCAATCCATTTACTAAGAAGCACAATAATTAATGAAACATATTGACAGCACTCAGCATCAAAAATAAGATCCGGATTTTCAACTCCAGTGTGAAGTCAGTGCTACTTAATATACGGATCAGAGACTTGCACTGCGCGTCATAAAGAGCATCTTAAACAAACTACAAACCTTCATCAACAGTTGGCTTCGCTCAATACTCAAGATCAGATGGCCAGTCAGAAAAGATCAGCAACAGAGATCTTTGGGAGCGAACCAACCCAGCAGGAACCGATTGTGAAAAAAATAGGCAGGAAGAAATGGAGATGGATTGCCCATACTCTGAGGAAACAATCCATCAAGTGACATCACTAGACAAGCCATTGCTCGAGTGGAACCCTAATGGGAAGCGACTAGTGGGTCGTCAGTGCGAGGGAGACATGGAGGAGGTGATGTGAAGAGGAGATGAAAACGTGTGGGCAGACTTGGAGCCAGGTGAAGACTCTATCAGAGAACCGAACGCAATGGAGACGTGTGGCTGAAGCCCTACGTTCCTCTAGGAATTAAAGGAAACAATAA